>RJWM01003783.1:0-90139 GCA_004363535.1 Dasyprocta punctata
TTCTGACTTTTAAAGTAAATGTCACACCCTATCATATAAAAATGTGTTTTCTTGTTAGAAATGCCACTGAAATTGAAGGCAATTGTTGATCTTCCTGCTTGAAATAACTTCTCATATATATGAGGGCTTCTCATATCTGCATGAAACAATATCAACTATTTTCACCTTTCCTGCATTATTCTACTTCTAGTTCTCTGCTAATTTTTATGCCTCCTCTGTGACCTATCTTTAATTTCTACATAATTCTCTAGAAATGAAGAGTCCCAACATGCTCACATGAATCTGATGAGCATTAACACGTTGAAAATCACTTGCTTACTATGATCAGGTGATACATTTGTATTTATATAAAGGTTTGCTAATTTTCAGAGTGTTGCTAATTGTTTCATTGCATCGAATAACATAAAAATCTCCTCTTTGCCCCCAACAACTTCATAGATTTGCTAAAATTGTTTATCTCCAGATTGGTAAAAATGTATGTTCGATTTCAAGTGATAAATATAGGTGTAAATGACTAAGAAACACAAATAAATTTTCTTGTCAAAGTATGTTCAATTAAAATAAAATTCACTTGCAAAGAACTTCCAAATAGCTTGTTCTATTTCATTCATCGAATCTATAAGAAGAAATTTCTAATCTGTATTTTCTGATCAGAACTTTCAAAGTTCTTTAATAATTTTCTTAAGTTTATTCAGGAATAATAAAAGTTATAACCTATGTATAAAAATTGTTGCTTTAAAATATTTATAATAGTATTAATAATTCATTTTTTTCTTGCATCCAGTTTCATTCTATTCCATTCTGAACAGCCATCTACTTTAGATATATATTTGTTAACCAAAAAAAAGTCATAAAGAGGAGTGAGGGTTGTATTCAAATTCGACACTGCAAATCGTCATTTTCAAGAGGACACTTTCGATATTCAGGTACAATTTTAGAAAAGGAATCATCAAATTCTTTTAGCTTGCAAATACCTTAACAAGGTTGAAACAATCCTCTGGCCACACAATTCTATCATGAAGTTAATAATGAAATAGGAAAGAAATTAAAAGTAAAGCCTCAGTGATTCATAGCTCTGCACCATACGACTAGAAGCTAGTGATTATCAAAAGCGTTTTCTGAGGAAGGTCAAGGCGAGGATACAGCACTGAGGACCTGATTCTTTCCTTTCCTCCGCAGCACCATCCAAAAACCAAAAACTTAACAGACACTCCCGCCTCATGTACACCCATAAACACCCTCAAGCAACTATTAAAAAAATCAGTGAAAGGATGTCAAATAGTACATGAGAAACTATTATTTTTTATTTGCTCAAAAATTTTAATTAGCACATAAACTGTAAAACTGAAATGAATATTTATGGTGTGCAACATGTTTTTAATGATGTGCATGCATTAAGGAATGGCTAATTCAAACTAATCAACGGAAACTTCATCTCGCATACTGTTTTTTGTGAGAACACTTCAACTCCTTTTGAAATTTTCAAGTACATTATATATTGTTATTAATCATAGTCACCATGTTATAACATTGATCACTTGAAAGTATTCTTCAATGTATTCTTTGTATGTAACAGAAATGTTGTATATTTTGGCTAAAATCTTCCAAATTCTAAGCTGCACCTTTAGCTCTGTGCAGTAACCATTTTATTCTGTGCTTCTATGAGTTCAGTGTTTTTTCCATAAACAGGTGAGAGCTAGTAGTATTTCTCATTCTGTGCCTTGTTTATTTCACTTCATATAATTTTTTGTAGATACATGTATTGTCATTTGAAATGAAAGGATTTCATTCTTTTTTGAGGCTGAAGAGCACACTAGGAGTACCTGTGTATATACGTTCCCTCTATCCAACCATCAGCTACTGGAAAATCATGCTGATTTTATATGTAGGAACTTGAAATTTTATATTTTTGAAATTTCATATTTTTCTACCTAATATGCTTTATTTCAGGGTTCATACTTCATATTTTATTTCATACTTTTATTGTATGCTGAGACTATTGAAAACAAATTGAATGTATAATTGGTTTTTCTCTTTACCGCATGTTACTAGAGAAGTATAGCAGGTATTGAAAATGAGGAATAATTTTTCTTTGTATATAAAGTACAATAAGAGTAGAATATTGTAATTTCATTATTCCACCAAAGGTAGAATTTATAAAATAAACTAAACTATAGAGACAAAATACGGATTGGTAGTTGTTTAAGTGGTAATAGAACAATTTTGTGATATGTATTGGTCAGGTTTTTCACTAAAGGGACAAAATACCTGAAACCCAAAGTTAAATGAAAGGGGGCTTAATTTTGACTCACAGTTTCAGAAGTCTCAGTGCATAATCAGCTGCTCTAAAGCAGAAGCATCACAGCAGATGAACGTGGGGGACCACAGTTGCTCACTTCATGGTGATCAGGAAGTTAAGCTTAGAGGAAACATACCAGAGAGAAAGAGGCCAGGGACCACATATGGCTCCCACTATCAAGCCCCCATGACTCACCCAGACATGTCAGCGAGTGGGTCTTGGTAATCTCTCAAGTCAGTGGAGTTGACAATCAAAATAAACTGTCACTGTGTGAAAATGTTTAGGATTTTGATAATGGTTAAGTAACTCAATAAAAGTTTAAAAAAATGCATTGATTGGATTAAAAATATATTTGCATATATAATATATTTTCAAAATGTTAAAACCAGATAGATATCAATTAAAGAAAAAAAGACTTTGTTTAAAGTCTACTCAACTATAATTCATTCCAGTGTATACAATAATGGATTGCACATTGTAAGCATTGTTAAATATTTCTGAACAACTGAAGTAAACACAGAGAATGAATGACAGATGAAAAATGAAAGAAAGGAGATAGGAAAGAGAAAGAAAAGTTTCAGTATTTTCCAATTATCTTTCCAGAATTTTTCTATTTAGAAATGTAAAATCCATGTTCCCTCAAAAACAGAAACTAAAACACATTATCACATACTTAACATACATATATATTTACTTTACTGAAAGCACCGTATTTTACATTTTTGTAGGCATTTTCATTCCAAAATATGCCAAGACAGTACGTGCAATTCTAACATCTCTTTTTACCTGGAAAGTACACGATAAGACCATTAGATGCCCGTATATTTGATCATTCCTTTCCCTTGTATTAAAAACTTTTAAATTACTTCCATTATGGTAATTTTGCATTTTTATGAATTAGAATCTTGCACCAAAGGTTGATGATAAAATTATGAGCTCATGATGACTAAAAAAAATGTTAGGTATTTTATACTCAAAAATTGCTAAGGGTGCATTTTAAATTTTCTTATCAAAATAAAGATTAAGTATGTGATATAGCACAAGCATTAAAAGTTTAGGAGTCCATAATGTATTAGATCATATACCATAAATATATGCAACATTTACTTGTCAAATAAAATTAATTAGTTAATTGGCATTAATGGATGAGGGCAAACTGAGTTCAAAAATGTGTCCAAAATTACAAACTGGAAATAACATGCCCTTCACAGCTTTGACAAGGTTAAAACATATCTAAGTAAAAAAAAAAAATCATAATTTGTCTTTAAAATGTGTAAGCTTTCTATAATAAGGAAGATTTTTGCCTCCAAAGATTATTACTGATACTGGAACAGTGTGTTAAATGAATGGCAATTTTGAATTTTCTTCACACTTTAAACTTAATTCATCTGAAAAATTTATATCATTATTATAACACAAGGATCTGTTTTGAAAAACTGATAAATCTCTGACCTTTTTAATGATTTTATTTTCTTTGCTGAGAGAAAACACTACCTTTATATTTATGATAAATTCTTAATGTAAAAATTTGGTTAAATCAAAGCTAAACTTCCCAGCATTCCCTTCCTTACATAGCTGTAATTTTTAGCAAGCAAAGGAGAAAACATTGAAGGATGGAAAGAGAACATGGACTAGAATGCCTATATTCCAAAGGTCTTTAGCTAGAAAAGTGAGAGACAGATACAGAGATGACTGTGGGTTTGAAATTGTCCTCATTCACTTTTCCTTTCCCGTTTTGATCCAGCAGGATTCAGTAAATATTTCAAAACAGAGATCAGTGTGTGATACTCTTTTCCCACATTGAAAATTCACTAGTAAAAAAAATCAAAGTGCAGAAATAGAACTGACTTTTATATTTATTATTCAGTGTGATCCAACATAGACTTTTTTTCCACTTACCCAGTTTTAAGCTTTGTTCCTAGAGTTTGTTTTTCTCAGCAGGAATATTTCTACAAGGAGCATGACATAAATTAGCAAAATTAGCAGTTTCTCTCTCTCTCCCTCTTCTGTTCCCCACCCAATAGAGTACTTCTTTCATTCTCTTCTACCTTTGCATTTCCTTCTTGAAACCAGCTGACTACAGACTGAAACAACCAGAATAAATCTCTCTTCCTTCAAGTCGTTCAGTTGTGGTTATTTATTTTGTCCTGCAAATGGAAAGTGACTGAGATAAAAATGGATATTTGAGTGGTCCCCCAAATGCTAGCACACACCGTCAGATGTTTGGTTTGAACTTAGGGAGGCAAGAGTAATGAAGAGGTACAAACTCATAACTGAGCCTAACAGGTAAGTCATCAAATTCTCCACTCTTTACACTATATTATCTTTCCATCTGTTAATCACTCAATTGAAAATCCTAGAATATGCATACTGACCGCAGAATGAGATAGTTAAAAAAAAATACGCTTTGGCTCAGATTTTAGTGGCTCAACTGGAATTTACGACAATAAACACTTACTGGTGTGGTATTCATGGTAACTAGTATTGAAGGTTTGCTGAACTTTTTATGAAAACTGAGGGAACCTGGCAACAAGGACAGGGAAAGCACTTGCCTTATAACTCTACCATAGTATCTTAGCTTTGTATTTTATTTTTAATTTAGTTTTTAAACAAGGTCTCAGTAAGCCACTAAATTGTCCAAGTTGGGTTTGAACTTACGATCTTTCTGTGTCTGACTCGTAGAGTGCTGGACTTGCAGGTGAACACTACTGTGCTTGGCTGGCTGATTGCATCTGTCAACTATCCATCTTGAAGTTCTATACTGGTCACTTGATTTTATTTAAAAACTTTTAAAATGAGTTTCTGCCCTAAGACACTTTAAAGCAACCTACTATATTAAAAAAAAAAGATTGTAAATGGAAGAATTGCATGCTTTTTATTTTCTTTTTTGTGAACCTGAACAGTCAAAGGAAATGACTTTTCCCTGGGATCCTTGTAAAAGCACTCAGATGAGTTTCTTTCAATTCAAATTTCTTTCAGTTTAGTGGTTCACACATAGACTCATACGGAGATTTCTGCTTAATGTCTTGTTCTGATTCCTCAGGTGAACTGAAGCAGAACACCTCAGACTGGAAGACATTTTCCCTGTGAACAGCCAATCATGCCCTCCTGACTTTTGGTTGCTTCTTTGATTTCTCAGACAAATATTTCATTTCAGCAGTGCTCTGCATTCCATAAACTTGACCTAGCCATATTCTGAATTTTCCCCCTGTTTTCCTGAAGGGCATTGAAAAATGTCTTTCAAAATTGCTTGCTGGAATGCTAGAAGCACTATTATTTCAAAGGCAAATTTGCCTGTTTTATATAGTTTTTTTAAAAAAAAGTTATGCCTTTTAAGAAACTTCCAGAGTCAGAGATAAAGAAAGAAGTATGCCCAAGTTGTATAATAATAAAATGAGAAGTTGCTTCAGTTTTAGCAGGTACTGTAAATAAGTAAGTCCTCACACATTATTACTCTCTTCATCTTTTTGTGTCTATCTGTTTACAAACATAAGTCAATTCGCACGTACTCATTCGGATTCGATATTGAAATCAGATAATAAGTCTACATACCCTGTTTAGGTCCATGTTCCTTTTTGATCAGTAGGGTGAAAATTTTAATCCTTGGCTAAGCAGGTTCTGGGACCCCTGCCCTGCCTGAAATAGTCATAGCAGATAGACATTCAGCTCCTCTGCATCCCTTAGAAATAAGAGATGAATGCACAAAAGGTGAATGAATCTCATTGGAAGTGACTGAAATGATTGACTGACCCTAAAACTGATTACCCAAAGTTTTCTCAGTTATTAGATCTGTATTAGAGTAAATGTTGGCTACATAAGGGCAGTGGTTTATACTATATTTTTAAAGGTTTCATTTTTATTTTCTCCTCCAGGTCTCCTGGGAGTAACTGGGAGCCCCGCGTGTTTTCTGAGGCTGCAGACTGGACATTGACTGACCTTTGGAGGGAAAGAGCAGAGCAGTGAGAGGTTCTGTGCCCTGCAGAAAGATCTAGGGGCTGCTATTTTGCTAGCATTAGTAGGAGAAAGGAAACAGTCCCTGGGCAGTCAGGATAATGAACAGAAGATGTAAGCCCTCAGATAATGCATGCATCTCTGCTTCTTCATCTGTAAAATAAGATATCAGACAAAGCAATTGCTGGATCTTTCTTGCTGCTTAATCCTCTGAATTCCAATATTTAGATAAAAATGTTTACTAAAATTAGAGTGCAAATTTTCCAATTCACATGTCCCTTTTGTGTACAGTTCATTTGTAGCTACTATTAAAAATATCTAAGTACTCCTTTAAATTATGTCATGAAATTTGACTTAGATATGAACAACCTTCTACATTAGTGACACTCATCTGACCCTTCATTTTACTATGGCTCATTTCCTCTAATGCTTGTTCAGGTGTAGATGTGAACCCATAATATTATCATTTGATTCAGTTTTCAAAAAACAAAATTTGAGTTTTTCTTTTTTAATATAATATGACGGTTTACATGGATTCACAAACATAATCATGTGTGCATTCTCCAATTAGTAAAGTTAGAAAAAGTTTGCTTTATTGATGGACTTTATTTACTTTTCAGCATCATGCTCTGATGGGGTACATTTCCCGCAGAGCTGACACAATTTACTACAGTCTACAGCATTTGGTAATGAATTTATCACTCCATTTATCTTAAAATTATTCATGATTTCTAGACTTCTTTTCTTTTATGACTTACAGATGTCATTATGTTGTATGTATATCTTCAGTTTTATACTTTATATATTACTTAATGATTCCCAAGTTTCCAACTAAACTTCTCTCCTAGTTCCTTACAGACTTATCAGATGAATGCACAATATTCTGCTAGGCATTGTCCTCTAGTATTTCATGATGTTCATCCTTATATATAGTTTCTTCCTTACATATATATCATTTTCCAGGATGATATAAAGAAAAATGAGGTATTTAGAGATTATACGTTTAATATAAACCAAATATAAAAGAAAACATATACCATTTAGGATTTCGATGACTCATATACTAACTTGCTTAGCTTCCAAAATCAGATGAGATCAGGCATGTTCAGGGTGGTACAGCCATAGACAGACTTTGATAGATCAGGAATCTTAAATCTATATGAATAAATCTAATATTGCCAATAAGTGAAAGTAGGTAGGTTGAATTAATCCACTCAGCAGTGTATTTGGATCACTCATACACACGTATAAACACATGCGTGCACACAGGAAAATATTTAAACATTTATAAATATGTCTTTAAGTTTATTTTTCTTCACATAGATAAATGCTCACATTATCTCCACTATCACAATATATAGGGAGGTGTGGTATTGGGGGGAACAGCAGAAAGAGTACAGTAGTGTAAACAGTTGTTAAGATCTTAAACCTCTGCAAATTAGCAATAAAGCCAAAGCAATAACAGCAAAAGTTGACTTTGCAAAGATATTTTTCTATTTTATGAAAAAATACAGCAAAATTTTATAGTCAAATAATGAGAATAGAATAGTTATTTTATTATGTTGGGAGCCGTTGAAGCTGGAAACTGACTTAGGGCATGATCTAGACAAGATCATTCCAAGAACAAAGAGAGCCTAGGGCAAGTCACGTGAAGATGCTACTTCAGCCTAGAGAATGCCTTGCCCCAAGGCAGTCTGAGCGGTGGGTTGCAAGGACAACAGGGTGTCATGTGACATTAGGTTGCTAAAAGGTATAAATAAACGCCCCTGCATTGAGGGGCCAGTTCCTTTCCTCCCATCAGGAGGCTAAGGGCTCCACCTGACTCCAGCTTTGTCTCTGTCTTTATTTTCTCATCCTCTCGCGGTCCTTCACCCCAAGAACCTTAGGAGCCGCATGGGTCGCGGCAATATTACATATCCTTATCTTAATGTGGTTACACAGAGCACAAGACATAAAGCAAAAATACTGTTCCAAAAAAGAAGCAGATGACACTAATCTTTCCTTTCAACAAATTAAGATAAACTACTAGTATAGATGAAACCAACTAGCATATATACTGAAATAGTTTTAAAGTAATTGAATTTAAAATTTGGGGAAGTATTTGAACTTCTCCCTGTTGCTTATTTATCTCTTCATTTTGATCTTTGTGTTTTTTAAAATCATCATATTAAAGATATACAGGGATAAACATACTCATGTTTTTAGAAGCTTAACTTTTAATAGGTAGATCCAGGAAACAGTGTAGATGTCTATCAAGAGAAAAATGGATAGGAAAAATGTGATATTCATACACAATAGAGTACTAGGCTGCCACAAAGAAAGAGAAACTTGAGCCATTTGTAGGTAAATAATTCAATCTGAGAATATATCATTAAGCAAAATAAGTCACACACACAAGCTTATGTGTCACATGGTATCAACATGTGTATGTAGTCTTTCCCTGGCCTAAGAAGGTATCAGGACATTAAAGGACCTTTATTCTGAAACTTCCTTTGTGCTATGGGAAGATCATCCTCTAAAAATTTGTATATTTTCTGCTATTTATCTATTTTAAGTCTTTTATCATCTCTTTCTGGACTAGAATTTCAAACACAAACACAATTTTCCAACTTTTTTTTTTTTTTTTTTGAGTAAGAGTTCACTATACAATGCAGGCTGACCCTAAATTTACAATCCTCCAGCCACACCCTCCTGGAATTACAGGTGTATACTCAGACATGTCTTTCAATATTCTCCATCACATTATATTTTCTTTCATCCATTCTCCCCACTTCAAAACATACTATTCGTCCTCAAAAGCTCTGGATGGCCCCAAATCTCTGAAATGCCAATGTCATTTCCTCTCAATGAAACATTCTTTCTTGTTCTTCAACAACTCTTTTATGAAATATGCTTTGTTCTTTAGAATTATTTGATTTTCTTGAAAGATTTGAAGAGAGTGAAAATGAGAACATTGCAAAATCTCTATTCTTTTTCCAGTAATAAAATTACCTTATGATGCATAGATTCTATATTGCACGTTTTGTCTTTAACAATTACACACAAAGCAAGCGAATTAATACCATTATATCTCTCCTACATTTCTTCTGGAGACTGAGATTTGGAAACAAGTCTGTTTTCAAGTTGGAAATATGTACTCTTTGGGGGTTTCCAAAGTAGGTTACATATATGTGTAATAAATATCCATTCAGATAGAAAGTCAAACCCTAACAGATGAGATAGAAACGAGCTTACGTACGTTTCTAATGTTTTACAGAGCACGGCATATGAGGAGACCACATGTGGATTTTATTTCCATACTTTTCTGCACAATTTCCTCAGATCCCAAGAAAGTGATCTGCAGTGTGGAGAAGCAGATGGAAGTGAAGACTGTGCTGTAAAGCGTGGTAGAGAGGTTTGACCAGACAGCAGAATCAACGCTCCCTAGGGCCATTTCTCCTAAACTTTCTATTTCACTTGGAAGGCAGAAAATCTGAACAGCGACTTTAGTCTAGGACACCTTCAACAACATGTGGGAGACTTTTATTAGCATTTTTATAGCTGCCCACCAGAAGTTTGCATGAATATAAAGTTAAAGGATGTTGATGTCAAATTTTCCCCTAAGAAATCAAACATAACACTTTGAACCAGTATCTTAAGTGTTTAGCTAGGCCCATTTGAGGTTGTAAAGAATGTATCTTTATTTCTGAGTATCTGAATTGCATGTATTTTTTTGGTTGGTTTGTTTGGTTTGGTTTTTAGTGTGAGAGAAAACATGTTAGGAAGGCATAGCACATTTAAAATGCACTTTCCCTTAAGAAAATGACAGTGTATGTTTTGATAATCCCTCAGAGAAACATAGGTTTCTTGCTCCTTCTCTCTCTCTCTCTCTCTCTCTCTCTCTCTCTCTCTGTCTCTCTCTCTCTGTCTCTCTCTCTGTCTCTCTCTGTCTCTCTCAGTATGTGATTTGAAATGTGTGAACTTAATGAAATGCACCCGCTATGTTGGATGGCACAGCTTTAAATACTTTCACTCATGGCACTCACTGTCTTTGCTCTTTGTTGCTAAACTGAAACATTTGCTTTATTTCTGGTGATCTCCAGCAAGGTGCTAACAGAACAGGACAGAAGCTCTCACTATCCCAGAAGAAAAGAAAAGTATTAATACCTAGTTTCAGGGGGAGGAATCTGGCCTCAAATACACATTTTCTGTTTTCTTTAGTTTCTCTTTCAATTTCCCTTAATGTTGACTCTTTTATTTATTTATTTATTTATTTATTTATCTATTGGCTATTAATACTGTTGTTTTGGGCTGAGTTGTGAAGAACACAGTTCTTCAACTTTGTAGAATAGTATTGTTCAGGAACTTTTTACTTCCATCTTTAAACTCTTAAAATTACTTGGGAAAAAGTAGTGAAAATACTTGTGTATATTTCAGTTACAAAGCATTTTAATCTCCTTAGAGGACAAAAATCGGTCAACTAGGTCATCTTGAATTACAAATTAAGCATTTTCATTTCAAACTCTGAGCAATTTCTTGTTTTCCAATGTTTGTCTTAGTCTTTGTGCCTAACATTTTTGTCCTTAAATATTATGGTACACAAACTAACATTGGTTATCATAGTATGAATCCAATAATGAAAAGTGATTGCGGAATTATGTCAACTTTCCAAAGGACGTGCATGTGAACAGGTGAGATACCTTTAGAGAACTCACCTGTCAGCATCGCTGAAACTTTCACCATGCTATAAATTATACTCTTGCATTATTGTGATTCACCTCTACTTAACATCTGTGTCACATAGCTATCCCAACTAACTCGCTCCATCTTAAATTGCCTGCTCAACTACGAGCATGGATATTCTATATGCCACTTTCTCCAGTCACTCATTATTCTGTTTGCTTATTGGTAGAAGTAGGTTGTTTATGTTAACAGATAGATAAAAGAACAGATAATGATAATAATAGCAGCCATTGTATCAACCATCAGTGTAAAAATGCATAGATTCTCATTTTTCTGACTTTTCTTATTGGTCAGTGAAACATGAGAGGGTTTATGATGTAGGTAGAAAGTTAACATCTTAAACCAATCTGTCTACCCAGAGTTAAATGTTTTTAAGAAAACAAACCAAAAGGTAACATCAAAAGTGTCAGTTAGATAAACCTATCTATTATCAACCACATTTACTGTAAGAAAAGATCTGAATTAGAAGTATAGAAGATTCAGTTTTTGTACAAATAATTGATACTACATGTGATTTTGATACACTTCACCTACATATAAGGATTCTGACACAGAATTGAGACTGACAATTCCTGCACTAATAATGTAATAGATAATATTTCAGTTTCTGCCAACTAAAATGCTGTGAGTTTTTTTCTTTGATAATCTCAGTTTTGTTCTTAGCAGTTATTACTACAGTAGACTGTGCCACATTTCTGGCCACAAATAACTGAAGCAGTTGTTAATCACTGATGAATTGTAATTATCTCTTTTAATAAATCTAAATTGAGATTCAATGATTGTTTAATTCTTCTGGTCATTTTATTCAAATTACTGTAAGTTGGGTTTTGGAGTCAGGAATCCTGTCATTGTGTGACTGTTCAAATTAAAAGTAGAAGTTAATAAAGGAAAATAATGAAAATATCAGTAACTTTATGACAGTATAAGTTTGATATATCTGCTAAAATAATATGTCCATTACTTTATTCTCTTTTTTATTTTCTGAGTGAAATTTAATGTGTGGATAAGTGTATAAAAGCCAACAGCATAATGAAATAGTTTAAATAAGCCATAAACTGTACGCAGACACTTGGTTTATCCATGAAAGTTAGATATTTTTTAGTCTTGCTCTAATTCTGTGCCAGATACAGAAGCTCATTTCAAATAATTACAGTTGCATCAAAGACATCGATTCTTTTTGGAATCCTGTTGCTCTTGTTTGTTTACTTTAAATCTGCAATTTTCTAGTGGAATTCAAGATACTAAAAGAAAATCTAAATTTGACATAAACTACCTCAGATTTTAAAAAATGATAGCATTAAGAATTCAAATTTAACCACCATAATGATTACAACAATGCTTTTGGCTCTTTGAGATGGTAAAACATGACTGTATGTTTAGAATTTTGCATCCATGGATTATAGAATACGAGGAAGATCACTGGGAGTGAAAGAAATGAATTTAAATAAATCCTGTACCATGTTACCATGAGCTTATTGTTACCTGTGAATGAATTACAAATATTGTTCAGCACAGAGAGGGAATATTTATTGGCTGAAATTATACTTGAAATTTGGAAAAGACAAAAAAACTGTTTTAATTTAGAGTGGCAGAAAGATGAAATAAGAAACAGCTCACCACTACTGAGGTTCTATTTTCAGCCAATGTGAATAGCTTCCATGTGACAGTAATTCTATTTCCTCAGGGACCAGCTGGGAAAACACTGCCGCTTGACCTCTGAAACAGTGACATAGAAATAGAACTCTCGCCTTTGCTGACTCTCTGCTTCTGTCTCAGCAACAGTGCAGAACTATAGTATAAATAAAATCTAAAGCTTTTAAAGGCATAGACCAGCTATATTAAATTTCCTTAAAGGAAAATTGGATTTTGTTCTTCAAAAAAATGCTAATCAAGAATTACGGAATTTCTTTATAGAGAATTCTAGAGTAACAAATATCCATAAATATGAGGACAGTGATTTATTTGCAGCATGGTTCTTGGAACTCTGTTTTCTACAATCCTGCTACTTAGTAGTTTATATGGAAACGAGGATATGGTCTAGCTTATCTGTACTTGTCTACTCATCTACCCAGGTAAATGTGTAGTACCTTATTTACAGAGTCTTGTAAGAGTTAACTAGATTAACACTCATACATCTTAATTATCCAGCATAATTAAGGTACTCCAATGTCATTTTTGCTGTTATTATTGTCACTTACTATTACATATTTTCATGGTGTGGTTGGTTGTTTCCCCAAAAACCATATATTGAAAACTTCATCCCCAAAGTAATTTATTTTAGAAGACGGGACCACTGGGAGGTGATACTGATCATGAAAACAAAGATCTAATGAATGGAATGAGTGCCTTTGTAAAAGAAGCCCCAAATATACCCCTTTCTCCTTTAAGCATATGAGACTTGAATAAGTAGAAGGCCGAAACTGAGTAAGTAGTTCCTCTTCAAAAATATTCTATCAGCACTTTGATCTTGGAGTTCTCCGACTCCTAAACTGGAACAAATAGATTTCTTTATAAGCCACTTGTTGCGTTACTTTGTTATACTACACTGAATATATTAAGGAAGTTATACATTTTCATTAATAAAAGTAGCAATTGTGGTAACTTAATATTCTGTATCTTCAGTTTTCTCATTTTTAGTGCAGAATAATAGTGTCCCTTTTGTTGTTCTAGTTGGCAATGTGAAACACACACTTTGTAAAACTATCAATAGTTTAAGGAATTCTTATCATTTTGAATAAGATATGCTTCTTTAAAATATAGAACTATCATTACTTGTTTAATCACATTTATAGTAATCAATATTTTGTTCTTCCTAATCTATCATTCTTGGTAAAGTGAAATTAGTATTGAAATTATTATATATCAAATATATCTATGTATATAAACATCCATGAATTTTGTGTCTATATCAGAGATTTAAAAGACAGAACTGTTCAAGGATATTAAAGTTATTGTGATAGTTCAAATACATTTTGCAAAGACTGAGCAAATTGTAATTTATAATTATAGTAACACTGTAGATATATACTCATTTCTTATGAGGTCACAAAATTCAATTAAAACACTCATTATAAATTAACACATCCTTAAAATTAAATAATTGTCACTGAGATCTTTCACAAATGTTTTAATCTGATTTTTTACAACAATGTTAAAATAAAATTTGTACTCATATACCATTTAATTACATACTTGTATGTCTCGACTTCCTATTAGAGTATATAAAAAGTCACAAAACTTCTGAAATGCTGAAATTGGTATTTAAAAATTTGTTTTCCAATTTCAAAGTATCTGCTAAATATAATCATTAAATATCCAGACCAAAGTGCATTTTGATTAAAAATCATGCCTTCCTTCCTTCCTCTGAAACAGAATGATATTTTCTTCCAAGATGTAATATATGTTTGTTTAAGACACATAGGAAACATTACTAAGAAAATAATGTCCGGAAAACAAATTCTCACCAGATAAATTTCGTAAACAAAAGAAATTATTATTATGAGATAGACATTAAAATGAACCTTCCACTTCTAATTCAAGCATACGTTGATTTTCATGGAAAAATAGGATCACATCTAATATTTTAATGAGAAAAGTACGAAACCAAGGTTAAATCACATACATTTTTATGGAAAAATTTAGTGCACTTAAATCTCAGTACATAAACCGGTTGTGGTGGCGCACGCCTTTAATCCCAGCACTCGGGAGGCTGAGGTAGGAGGAGCGTTGTGAGTTCGAGGCCCCTCTGGGCTACAACGCGAGTGCAAGGCCGGTCTGAGCTACGCAGTGCGACCCTGCCTCAAAAAACCAGGGCCGGGAGTTTGACTCAGCGGCTTACATGCCTGTCAGGCAGGCGCGAGGTTGTGAGTTCAATCCCCGCTGCCAAAAAAAAAAAAAAAAAAAAAAATCTCAGTACATAAGACACTAAGTGAACATATTTAAAAAGTATTCTTAAAAATAAGATACTTAAAATAGTAAGAATTATACAATAGAAAGTAGGGCATAAATACAGAAATATTCTACAGGAAACAAGAATGGGAAATATTTTAATTCTTAATATAATATAAAAAATAGATTTACAGATGACAATATAGGATGCCAAGAGAAATTTAAAAAGAGGGAGAGTAAGAAAAAGAGAGAGTTAAAATAAAAACACAAAGAAAAAAAGTATCTGCTTCCTGCATGTGGCAGCAAGAAGAATTAATAAATCTTGTCCCATAAAATAAGGTAAACCTCAACAAAGACCCCTGATTTTTTGACTCTAGAAAGTAGCTTAAAATACACAGCATACTCAGAAACATTTAGTCCTTAAAAACTGGTAAAAATCTTAGCAATTTAAAATATGCAGCATTCTTAGAAATATGTATTCCTTAAAAAAACTGGTAAAAATTTGAGCAACAACAAATTGACTTTTTGAGTAGGATTGCTGCCAGTACCCATTCCTTCATTCTTCCAAAGAAATGATAGCTCTGGCTGTCAGGATTAAGCGTGAAAATCAGATAGCTTGCTACTGGCAGAGACTGCTGACTTGGTTGAGTGAGCAACAAAAGGGGAAAAATATCTGAAGAAATAACAACCTAAAACTTTGTGAGTTACACTTAATTGTGTCAACTTGATTGGTTAGGGAGATGCCGAGGTGAATTAGCAGTTTATGTCTGGGTTGGTTATAGAGGCATGATAGTCTTGTCTATATCTGACCCTCATCTTTTTTTCTCTGCCACTGTTCCTTTGCTCTGCTTTCCAGTCACCACGAACTAAGCGTATTTGCTCAGTCATGCTCTTCTCCTATGATATTCCTGCCTTGCAGCAAGGGTACAATGGACAGAGACCCATTAAAGTTTGAGCCAAGTTAAAACAGTCCTCTAAATTGTAGGTATCAGGTATTGTGCACAGCAACAGGAATGCTGACTGTGGAGATGCATGTGGCTGAGGACAAATGACAAGGGGTGGAATGTAGTGGTTCAACTTAATTGTGTCAACTTGATTTACTTTGAGTCACATAGGGAATTACTAAATCAAACTTCTGGGCCAGGGATATAGCTCAGTGGCGCAAGCACCTGCCTGGCAAGCACAAGGTCCTGAGCTCAATGCTTGGCACAATAAATAAATAAATAAATAAATAAATAAAAGTTCTGTGTGTGTCTGCATGGATTATGGAGGCATGACCTTGGATCTGTATCTGGTCTCTTGCCCTTTTCTGTCTGGTACCAATACTCTGCTTCCCCACCTCTATGAACTAAGCATTTTCATCAGTGATCATTCTCTGTCATTACCTTTCTGCCTTTAACTCAGCTGACTATATATCATGGACTGAATACCCTAGAGCTGTGAGTCAAATGAAACCTCTCTTCTTTTAAATTGTGGGTGCTGGGTATTTGTTCTCAATGTCAGGAAAACTGAATAAAACAACCTTCAAAAATCTTTATGAAACTATTAAAATGTTTAAAAGATAATGATGTCCTAAGATAAGATAGCACAACGGATATTGTCAAAACAATGAGAGAAATGCAAATGAGTAGGAACGTGACATTGAAACTAATAGGTGATTTTTATCAGAAAGTATGGCTACAGAACACTGGAATGGGATGTACAGATTGCAGAAAGAAACAGAGAAGCTTATTGACCAAAAGTAGTTTTCAAAACCGAAGACCAAATTGACATTCTGACCCCCTGAAAAAGACATACTGTGAGAAGCCAGTATTAATGGGCATCCTTTCAAGTAACACTTAAACAATAAGTTGAACGTGCAAAAAAAAAAAAAAAAAAAAGGAAAAGAGTTGAAAATTGAAAATGTCTAGTCATGAAAATCTGTATTAATACATGTTTTCTTTTCTTTTTTGCATATAAGGTCTTGTTATGTAGTTCAGACTGACCTTGAATACACTATGAAGCATAGGTTGGCCTTGAACTCCAAACATTATCCTTTCTCAGCCTCCCTAGTGCTGACCCACCATGTCCAGCACTACATTTTATTTTGTATTCTCTTTCCTAAGATTGTATTAAAAACAGTAAGAGTTTAGCACTATGGTTTTGCATGGATTCATTTTTGTAATAACCGTATTAATTTTGGTTTAAAAACAAGGTTATTTTAAAACTACTCATTGGAAGTCAGATATTTCAAGAAAAAAATAACATCATTTTTAGATTTAACATAGGTGTAAAACATATATTTCAACAACATAACACAAGGGGGATTAACTTACATTGGAGTAGAATTCTCATCTTTTACGTGATTTAACTCAATAGTAACATGAAGTAGATAGAGTATAATGTTCTATGGTAAATATTTAATGAAGTAAGAAAACAATGCTTAGAAAATAATTTAAAATACCACAATAAAAATAGAAAATGGTAGTTACAAATCCAATTATAGAAATAAGTATGCTATCTAAACTTTAGCTAGACACACTTGTCAAAATGTAGAGATGGTACAACTGAACAAAAGACCAAGACCTGACTAAATTCTGACTACAGAAACTTTATATTCAAACATATGGTAAGTTACAAAGTAATAGCCAAAGGAGAAAACATACGCTGCAAACCAGAAGTGTAAAGATGAGAGAGGGCAATGCTCAATTTGTTATTTAAAGTCCTAGTGAACTTTCCATTTTATTAATTTTATTTTTTAATGTAGAGTATTTATTGTTTTTCTTGAAATACCTATGTTTTCATTGACACTTTCTGTTTGAGGCAAAATGTAATCAGTCTTTCCTTCAATTTTTAAGACATAGTCTATTTTAGTCCTTTGAACCAAAATACTTAGATACTACAAAATATTATACTATAATGTCATGCTTTGAAAGTTAGTCCACATATATGTGGACTTTTTTATACTTCAATATCCTTTACCATAAAATAGAAAGAAAATAGGCAGGGTTGCCATAAGAATTGAATGAGTTAAAGATGTAAAGTGTTTGGCATATAATAAAATATTTCATATTAGCTACTATTCTTTATCTCTAATATGTACACATTTGCCACATAAGTCTGATGATAGTTAAAATGACATTCTTATTACTAAAGAGTCTGAGTTGTCAACAGAAATCTTATATGGGGAAAGTAAAACCAGTTCTACTTCATCTCAAGGAAATTTCAGCATATATTTGCATCACTCTACTTACTGAAAAAGGCACATTGACAAAATTACTACTCAAAAACCTTTTATATTAAGTATTCAGAAAAATAAATTACTGAGTAGGAAGCCTATTATTATCTCTCCTAAGAAAACCACTTTAAATTTCTCTAGCAGAAATTTTATTTCCCAATGTCAGCTTTAAGTAAGTGGATGAAAAATTCTCATTTATTGGCAGTATAACCCAATTAAGATATAACACTAATAATTAAGAAAGATGATCATAATTTGAAAACTTTCCTTTCTAAATTATAAAGAACTTTCTGAAATATGTCATTTCATTTCCAATATGTAATATAATGAAAAGTGAATGCTTTTAAATATTCTGTGCTCAACATGAAATAGTAAGCATTAACAAATGAAGGAGGTCTAGAAAAATAGTGGGATCACCAAAAGTTGCAATTTAGCAGCATAATAAGAATTTCTATGTTTCTTCCAGTCCAGTGTCTCTTTCATCTTATTGTAAAGAAAAGGATGGTATAAGTGATTACAGGTTCAGGGGACTCTTAAACATGAAAGCACACAAGAGAATCTTTTCCATTTCCAAAAATAATAGCATATTTTTCTATCTTTTTAAACAAACCAAAAATGTAAAATATTACATGATAAGGAAAAGTGAATAGCAAAAAAATGCATTTTGTTCTTTATTTCTCATATGACCATTTTACGCATATCAACTCATTTCTCCATAAAATATACAAACAAGTCTTGAATGATACGTTTTATTCTTGTTTTTATTTATTTATTTTTTTTGCTTGTGCTAATAATGGAAAGGTGATATTTTATTATAACATCTTAGGGACATCTTAGAATCCTCACAGGGAGGAAAAAGGAGTGAACAGATGAAACAAAGATTTTTAAGGACATGAAACTATTTTTTATGATATTATTATACTGGATATGAACCACTGTGTATTTATGCAAACCTGCCCTCTCTTGAAATCCCAAGAGAGGCAAGAAAATGGGTGAGATGCCTCTTGTTTTGGAGAAGAAGTATTAATTAAGTCAAGGCTTCAGTCTTGAAAAATATTATGAGCCACACCATTGCAAAACCATTATTCAGCAGAAACCTATACTGCCATGACAGTTATGATGGACTGAAACCCTGAAACCACAAAGTCAGGCAGCCTCTGTGTGACCTCCGCCAGCCTTGGACTACAAAGAGGGGAACAAGGCTTGTTGTAGTCAGGAGTTACAAGGGGAACAACAGCATACAGGACACAGAATTTATCATACTGTTTTATGATGGTCACCCAGAGATAAACACAAGAAAATGCAGAAAAATCTGTCCACAACACTAAAGATCCAGAATATTCAGCCAAGGGCCTGGATCCCACAGTAGTGTCCTACATGAGTCCAGCTAAAGACCCAGATCCTATGGCAATGCATCCCACAAACCCAACTGGAAATCTAAGAGCCCATGATAAGGACTCATGCAAGTCTATTTTATGGATCTGTGCTGGGAAGGCCAAAGGTCAGCAATGGAAGCTTCAAAGTCTATGCCAGCGGGGTGAAGGAGCTGTGCCATTAGGTTGAGGGTTCTATATTGGAGCCGAGAAGTCATGCTCAAAATAAGGAGCAGGGCTGCCCTGAAAAGTACCACAGCCATCGTCAGCGACAGTAAGGTCCCAAGTTCCTCCAATGATGAGAACAGTTGAGTACATGCCAGGAAGCCAGCATGACAACCTTCTCCTGGAGATTAAACGGCACACATCTTCCCCTCTGGAGCCATGAAGCGATGCTCAATGTGAGGAGCAGAGCTCCCCCATTGTGAACCACAGCCATTCTCAGCAACGAGGTCCTGAGCTCCTCTGATGATAATGGCTGAATCCATATTGGGGAAGCCAGCATGACAAGCTCCTCCAGGAGAACCAATGGCTCGAAACAGCAACACTCAGGAGAACCCACAATATCTCACTTTTCTTCTCCACATCTCTATTTATGCTGGCAACTTTATGCAGGTGGGCCATCTACACTCAGCACCATGCTGATGTAATTCAACTGGTGTTAAGTTGACCACCAGTTTTTAATCTATAACAAGGCTCTACTCAAGGAACACTGCAGAAAAAAAGCTGTCACAGTTTTTCGCCTTGGAGCTCAGGGTCCAGCCTCAGTGCTAAGCAGAAGCCAAAGGCCAGTGGTTATGGAAGGAACCTCTGGACCATCCTATAAACCACACAGAAATTTGTTAATGAGTAAGGCAACAGCACTAAAATTCATGAAGTTCACTGCTTCAGACTGTTCTAATACTGTAAACTTGGTGTTTAAATTATTAAAATTTAATGTTAACTCCATTAATATAGACAGGGCAGAAATATTAATAATTATCTATTGAATGTTGAAAATATAGAAAGCAATAAGGCACAAGCTGTAGAGATTTTATCATTGTAATTTTCTGTTTTGTAAATTTTCTTATCTTTATGATTATGAAACTATCCTTTTTAAAGAGTTGCCTTACAATCAAATGATTTGCTTTGTAAGTCACATGATAGTCTCAAAGCAAATATCTGTGAAATACTGACTGGAAGTATTAAGTAAGGAATCAATGGATACTACTAGACTAAATCACTCAAAACAGGAGAGTAGAAGAGAGGGAAAACTAAGGAACTGCAATACGGCTAGAAAACAGCTTATATGCTGACTGCAGTTCAATTGCATCTACTGAAAACAACCTTAAATATACATTCATTAAATTCATTGATTAAAAGTCATATACTGACTCAGTGGATAAAAAAACGATGACTGCGTGATGATCCCAAGAAACTCACTTCACCTTGCAGAGTAAGAGTGAAGTGATAAAAGATGTTCTGTTCAAACAGAATCCCAAAGAAAGCAGTAGTAGCCATGCTTATAGCAGATAAAATAAAATAAACTTTAAATCAAAAGCAGTCAAATAGAGACAAGGCAGGTAGAAAAGTGTAAAGGTTTCTATTCCGCATTTAGAAATAACAATTTTAAGTATACATAAGGGCATGGTAGAAACATGTGATGAATGTTTAAAAAATATGATGGTAAAATACACAATGACATTAACCTTCCTCATATGCCCCCACCACACCTATTCTGTCATTCTTGCCTTTCTAAAGCAGTTCTGAAAGTCTTCTTTTATGAACATCTTTAGTGATAATGTCTTGGCTGCTTCAGTATCCTGAGTGGATCAAAAACATTTATGTCCATTTTGTTCCAATGAAATCATTATGGAAGTGACTCAAAACATTTAAAAAGAGAGCTGGGATACCATGCATTTGTCCCACTATTGGGAAGTTTCTAAAGAAAATTAAATCAGTGTATTGAGGAGTTATATGCGTGCCTACATTTACTGTGTTACTATTCACAAAGATGAAGAAATTGAAACAACCCAAATGCCCATCAACTGGTGATTGGATAAAGAAAATTGGGTAAATATTCACAAATAATCCTAATGAAACCTAAACATAAATGATGAAATCATGCCACTGTGACAACACAAATGGGTTTCTGTGAGAGATCCTTGCATTTATTGTTCTAATCTGCTCTGGCTGAAAATGTGAGCTGCCATAGGGTGGGTGGCTTATATACAGCACAAATTTATTTTTCACAGTTATAACTCTCTGAATTTCAATGTCATGTTTTTAGCAGATTCTTAAGTGACGTGGGCTCTTTTATTTTTTAGTTTATAGATTCTTGTTATTTTGATTCCCATAACCTAACAGGGAGGACTCTCTAGTGTCTTTTAAAGGGAGACTAGTTATAATCTTCCTTGTAGGTTCTGCTTTCATAACCTAATCACCTCCCAGAGGCCCTTTCAATACTCAAATTGGAGATTAGTTTTCAAATTATTAATTTGGAGAAGATACTAGGACCGTGTAGCCTAGCTGTTTTAAAATGATGTGTGCGTATTTGTGTGTTAGTGGATTGTGAGATTTGCTATCTAGTTAATATGTATGATTTTTCAAGGAGATCAGTCTGAGGACATTCTCTTCCTGGTGTTTGAAGCACACAGACAGAGCTAGAAAATGAGACGCAAGGGAGATACTTAGCCGGCTTCAATTATGAATCACACGTGCGATAGGAAGAGAAATGTTTGCTAATTGAAGGAGCTCCGAGAAAGTCATATTGTTAGGAATACATGAAGTATTACTTCCTACATAAAAATGAGGGAATAAATTCTGGTATGTTTTAGAGAAATTAGCTAATGTTTCTGAGTTTGTAGTAGCACACCCTTTCAAAAACAAGAAATATGAGCAATGGGATGAAAGAAGGGAATACACAGTAATATTGAACTAGGCATTTGCAAAATTATAAATTTTCTAGAATAATTACACATCTTGTAATGACTAAACTCAGTGAATATATAAAGGAATCAAGAAATTTTTTCTAGATCTTGAAATGTAAGGATACTAGGGACTTCATCTAGGTTTATGTGAATGTTACAATATTTGTGGATGTTTCTGAGTCCAGCTGGAGGACAACTGACTATCTGCCTTAATAGATTAAGAGTTCTTGTCAATAGTCAGCGACAGATATAAATATTAGATTCTTTATTATCCATTCAATCTAGAGTGGTCAGATTAACTGTGAACACTGAGCTGGTACAAATTAACATTCACACAAGCCTTATTTGCTTCCCATTCACACTGTCGCAAGACAGATCATGAATAATCTATGAAAATACTTTCAGTACATTTTCTTGGATCTAATTATCTTCTTTGGAAGCCTGAGATCTAGGACCTCCATCTAGTTTTACTGCCACAAACAATGTTTTCAAACAAATGTTTTCGAGCTCACTGGAATGAGGAAAATGAAATATTCTATTCCTTTCAGAAGGAATGTAACATTTCTTTGGAACCAGAATTAAAGTTTATAACGACATGAAAAATGTCCTTTTATAAAGTTATATAATAATAACTCCAGCAGAATCTTCTTATGTGGACTGTAGTTTTATTGTTTTATCTATTTTCACTTAATTGCATGCAAACTACATACAGAAATTCAAAAGAATACTATTAGTAAATAGCCTATATTGTTTAGAATTGGATGTTTCCTCAAATTAGAGTGATCTATTAGAGCTTGGGTTTATAAAGCATGCTCTTAAGAATGAGTTTTCAGAATTTTTAAGCAGCAAAGAAAGTCTTCATGTGTCAAAAAGATTGAGGGGTAGGGATGATCAATATATCTCAAGAGAAAGACACTTTTGTGGATATTATTTCCTGATGTAGGTCAGAAGTGTGTGTGTGCATGTGTGTGTGTGTGTGTGTATCTGTTTTGTCATCGTTGTCAATATTATTTCTGTCTAGTCACTTGATTCTAAGAAAAAGAAATTAAACTCCTGTGCCAGGAATCTTTGTCCATAACAGATTTATTGGTGTTCATTAATCATCTCATTGCAACTATGTCCTGGTAGCATTAAATAAATGGAACTATTCACTCTTTTTCTTTTCTGTGGTTGCTTGTCAGCTCCTCCATGCAAAGAGTGGTTGTGGTAAAAATAAGCAATGGGATGACAATTCAGAAAGCCTTTCCAGGTGAAGTTCAAATTTCAATAACTTTATCATTAGGGGTTTCTCCTATATTCTGTTCAGCAAGAACATTAAATCCCATTTAAATACCTAAGTATGAATCTAGAAACCAGCATATAGCTTAATGTCAGAATGGATGGATTTTAGGGTGATTTTTTCCTTTCTTTTTTTTTTTTTTTTTTGCTTGTTTGCTTGCTTGTTTTCTTTCTTTCTTTCTTTCTTTCTTTCTTTCTTTCTTTCTCTCTTCTTTCTTAAAGTGACTGTGTGATGTATAAACCAGAATGTTTTTCTGCATAGGAAGCTTTACTTTTAATAATATATCTGACTGATGTTATATTAAGGCTCATTTAAAAACAATTATACTATGGTGCTCATTAACTGTCTAAAAGTGCTAGATGTCTTGAAAAAAGATATATATTTTTAGAAATAATGTATGCTGATGAGTTTAGCCTGGTAGTCAGTAGCTGAAAAAATTATAGTGATTTTTGTTATACTGTAGTTTTAAGGAAAGAGAAACTAGACAGGGATGTACATTAAATAAGCTCAATTTTTATTTGAGATGATCAAATCACATAATCTATGTGATCATAATATGAATTTAAATAAGAGAAAATTAAATTTTTTACACTACATGCTAATTTATTATTATACCTATGATAGTACCCCATTTTTTCTTCCTATTCTCACCATAATTGATAATAAAAAGTACATTTCTGGGTAAGTATTTTAACATTAATAATTCTATGTAGTATTTTAAAGACTCAGACTGTAAGGAAACTTGTGGTTAAAAATGGTTTTTGTTATGGCTTGTATCTAGATGTCCCCTAAAACTCATGCACTCACAAGTGATGCTTTTGGGTAGTGGCTAGATAATGAGTGTGTGATTCTGGATTACGGTATGTGATACTGGGATTGAGGGTGTATGACAACTACATTGTTTAAACTTAGTTCTGTGTGTGGATAATGGAAGGCTGACCCTTGTAATGGGTGACACCAATCAATAGGTTTATAGTCTGGATGGAATACAAACTAACAGAAAGAAAGTGGCTTGCGACCTGCTGTTTCCTGCCTGCCATTCCACGGACTATTTCTTCCATACCCAGTCTTGGGCATATTACTCTGCCATGCCACCCTGCTTTGGAACCAGCCAACTGTGGACTGAAACCACTACAAAATGTGAACTTAATAAGCTTTTCCTCCTTTTATAGGTATTTTGTTTCTGCAAATAGAAAAGTAACTAAGATGTTTGCTTCTCTTTCCTCCTTTGTCTCCTTTAATTTATGAAGTAAACTAAGCCTATATTTTCCTGATATGATCTAAATATAAGCCTTGATACCTCTGATATTTTCATCATATCTTACACCAAGAATGGAACTAACTAGTAAGTACTTCCTCAAAAATATTGAAAATGCTTTTTATTAGTGCTAGAGATAAAACTCAGGACTTTGTACATGACAGATAAGCACAACATTTATATAATAGGTAACAAGAAGTACCATCCCACAAGTGTGCATGTGTGTTTGTGCCACCCTATGAATTAGTACTAAAAACAAGTCATGCTAGTAAAGTTAAGGAAATTTACAAAAACTAAATGTTTTCTTGGAAATTGATTTAAATCCCTATAATGCTTGAGATAGTCATCTAATTTCTGGATATACTGAATAATCAAAACAGGCAAAAGTTCCTGGCCTCATGGAGCATGTATTCTAAAACACATAGAGTCTGAAGTAAATAGTATAGAAATTTGGTATCAATACACACAACAGAGGCATTTATTTCTAATAGTATCCAGTGTGTGTCATTAATGTAGACACTGTAACTCATTACATTGTTTACCCAACTCGTATTTACATTTGGCACCGTACAACAAACCATGAGAATGTGAAAATGAACAATTTTGCAATCCCAGCACTTGTGAGGCTGAGGCAGGAGGATTGTTGTGAGTTCGAGACCAGCCTGGGCTACATAGTGAGTTCAAAGCCAGCTTGAACTGCATAGTGAGACTCTGTCTCAAAAATTATGGCCAGGGATTTAGCTCAGGGGCATTAATGCCTGCCTGGCAGGTGAGACGTTGTGAGTTCCATTCCTGGTACCAACCAAAAACAAAAACAACAATTTGGCAATGTTCACCCACAGACCATTACAGCAAATGCACATTAAACAAAACATTTAATGCTAAGAGAAAGAGATATATGGAGGGTGCCTCAGGACTCAGAACAGGTGGGCTAAACTTCGAATGAAGAACCCCAAAATCTTCATCAAATAACCAACCAGTCATTGTGTGTTTATAAAGAACTCTCTTCATGTCAAAAAATGACTCAAAGAAATAGTTTTGCCCTGTAAAGTAAATTTCTGTCTAGATTTAAGCTAGTACACACATTGCTAATGCAAGGACCATTGTTATTTAGAATAAACCACACATTACATTAGAGAACATATTATGTTATTACTATTACAAATTAGTTTAACATTCTCAGAAACACAGTAAAAGGAGACAATATAAGAGGGAGTTATTTTTCATTCTTCACTGAAGTGTCCATGGACATATATTTCAATTAAATGCCTATTCTTAAAGGATTGCCAGCAAAAAATGAGGGAATGGATATTTTGATTCTTGCTCTGCTAATAAAAAAACTTCATATCTTCTTTAACTAAATGCTATTTGCCTGTATTCTGATAGGAAAAATATTACTAGTGATGAGAAATTCTATATGATAAAATTTCTAGAAAGCTTGCAATATTGATTTAATTATGTTCATTTTGGTAAAAGGAATAGGTATATTTTCAAAATACTTTAAGCAATGGACAGAGGAGTAATTATTTCAAGAATTCATATTTATGATATCTAGAGTCATTTGGGCTTGGTTTAGACAAAATCAGAACTCTTTTCTATCTTGTCTTCTTACATATGTACTTTGTCTCTAGTGCCATCTCTGCTTTCTCATTAAGTGTTTGCTCCATCTTCTCTATTTTAATGTTTCATTATCATTTCTTTCTCATAACTTCACTTTATGCATTTATATTATATTTTTATGTCTTTTAAGCTTCAATTCTTACTCTTTGTGCCAAATTCCCCAATTCATATTTACTAGAGTAAAAGTATAATTAGCTCAAATTCTCCTTGAGGAAGGTCACATCAAGAGACTTAGCTTATAAGTTATCTGCCTTCATCCAAGGTGTCCATTTAAGGTAGGATCAGTAGCAGTTAGTAGGATGGATTTGTGTGAAATCACGCACACTTCTGCAGGTGGCATGTTACACGGAAAAGGTAACTTCCCAAAGAAAATGGTGAGCAGATACTTACTCAAACCACCAAGAAAACTACTGTGCCAATAAAAGAGATCATATGGATCAGCACTGACATTCATGGGGAAAGGATGAAAGAGGGGGATGTGTTAATTCCTTAGCCATTTCAGTAGAATTCCTGAGGGTAACAAATAGTTTTATGTTTGCCCCTTCGCCCTCCAGCACAGGGCTTGCCACCAAAGAAATACTTGTTTAGTGTTTGCTTTGTGGTTAGAACTTTCAAGCACTATTCCTTATGCTATTTTTAAAGAGTGGCACTTTGAAACACTGTTTCCCTAGTCAACAAAAGGGATGATTAAAAGCCTATAAAGAAAGCTAACATTCCAAGTAATTATTTAGTATTTCTCCAGAAGTCTCCAATCTGTAAAGCGTGCTATGTCATAAGCATGACTTTGCCCTTAAAAACACCACACACCATAAACTACCTTGGTGATAAATAATTTTCACAAAAATGTATGATTTATAACATTAAAATTGTACAAAATTAAATAAAATGTAGAATACAATGAGGATAAGATAGCAAGTATGAAAAAACCTACCAATTAATATACAGTACTTAGTGATACTTATTGTTCACTAAATACATACAAATCTTTCTATATGCTTGATCTCATAAACATTACCCTAGATAGTAGTTGCTGCCTTTCTACCACAGCCTCTACTCTGTGTTGTTGTTTAGTATATCATCTAAGTAAGGATGTTGTATTAGCCAGAGTTCCAATAGAGAAAAAGATATACCATGAGATATGAAAATGTATACAAATTTACAAGATTGACTTACAATTGTCACTGACAGAACTGGATGGAAAAGAGTTCAGAGGGTGTCTACACATTGGAGATTCAGTTCAAGGATTGGAGCTAATTGCAGAGTCCATACAAGTCCATGTCAGGAGGCTGACGGGGCTGTGATGAAAGGCTGAAAAGTGTACACTGGAAGGCTGAAGGGTCTGCACTAGAGGCCAAAGAGTCTGTGCTGGAAGCCAGGAGATGATCTCCAAGCATAAGGTGAAGACTGGGTCTCCCCCAAAGAATAGAAGCAGATCCATTCTTTCTCACTTTCCCTTTATTTCATCCAAAGGATAAGCCACTCTGGGGTGGGTCTTCTATACCCTAGGGTGTAGAATTGCTAAGCTGATTTAGTAAACTTCTCAAATTGATACAATCAGCCAGCCATTACAGATGTTCTCAAATGTGATCAGATTTTGATGTGGTAACCAGGCAAGCTGATGTATTCAAAATATAAAGGCAATGGATTTACTTTTCTCTTGAAGGTGGAATTTTTATAAAGAGAAGAAGTAAGAATAAACTGTAAATTCTAAGTTATCCAAGAAAGGATGTATTTTTTTCACTCTAAAAGTGGCAAATTTGTCACATTCATTTTAAGTAATGTTTCTTCAAGTCGATTAAGTTGGAGATTGGAAATTTAATTAGAGAGCACCACAGAGAGAGGTAGAACTATTGATAAAAGCAACAAGAAACACACACACATACACACACATACATATATACACACACACACACACACACATATATATATATGTGTGTGTGTGTGTGTTTGTGTGTGTATTCTAAACAGTTACTAAACTTAAGAGAACTTTTGAAAGGAAGATGCCAACAGTGTTCTTTTTTAAATGTTTATTCAGACAAAAATACAAAAATGTGAGAGTCTCCCTGAAAAATACATTAAATAAACATTCAAACTCAAGAATAAGCTCTTTCTTTGTGTTCTAAAAGAATCAAAAGAGACAGAACTAAGAAAATTTTTCATAAACCTGTAATTTTCTCTCCTTTGATTTCCTTCTGAAAATGCAGGATATTTGTAAGAGGGAAAAAAAAGCTAAAATTACAGCCACATGTATGCACAAAAGATGAAGAAAACTATGAAATACCATATTCATTTTTATTATATTTTAAAAGTTTCAAAGATATTTAAAGAAGGTGACCAGCATATAGTAAGCTTTAGAAACACAATAGAAAACTTAAGATTTAATTGGACTCAAGTATGTTTTAGTGTTTCATGTCCTATTTAAATAACAGTACCTGCCTAAAATTAAGAAAACCTCCACCCAAAAGAGTAATTATGCACTCAAAATATATGTTCATCATACATACCATTGAAATTTGATTAATTTCATTCCTTGGTATATGTAACAAGTAACAATTCAGTATATTTAAATTCTCACATTGTTGTTTTATATGAACAAAATTACTGATAAAACTTTTCCTATCTGTATCAGTCACATCTCTGTGAGTGGAACAAAATACTAATGCCCACAATTTAAAGGAAGAGAGATTTATTTTGGCTCATGGTTCCCATGGGTTCAGTCTAAATTTGGCAGACTCCAAGGCATAAACAGTATGGTGGAAGGGCCTGGACCAGGGAAGGAATGCAACTCATGACAGCCAGGAAGTGAAAAGAAAGAGAGGAGTCAAGGGCAAGAATACATCCTCTCATGTCACTGATCCATGGACCCACTTCTAGGCAGTCCTACCTTCTAATAGCACACTCCACCATGAAGCCATTAATGGAGTAATTTACTGCTCAGTTTAATGCCTGCATGATGCAATCACCTTCTGCATGCCCCATCTCTTAATACATGAAACTTTTGGGAGCTGTTTAGATCTAAACCATACTTATATTTCTCAATTTCAGGCATCTTTTAGTTATTTTTGCTTACTATGTCACCAGAGGTGCACAATACACTATCTGAAGCTATTAGTATCTCATGTAGACATTTTCCTTTATAAATTATTCAATTCCAGTATAAATACTAATATGGTCAAGGTACTTTATAAGTTACCAAGCATTAAAAAATGTTATATCATGTAATTCTTACAAATGTGTGAATTTTCTTTCTTATATTTATGTGCAAATAAGAAAATAGACAATCTCTAAGATTAATTTACTCCAAGTGCCTGCCCGGCAAGCATGAGTTTGTGAGTTCAATTCCCAGTACAAAAAATAAATAAATAAAGATTAACTTACTCTAGATCATCTGTGAAAGATAATTTTAGTCCTGTGTTTCTTCTCCTATAGCAAGTTACTTTTTTATTTTGTATTTGAGATTAATCTCAAGTTATAGTTTGATGCAAATTGGTCATTACTTGGTTTTATTGACTGGATCATTCCCTTCTTTATGTGTTAGTCACTATGGTGGCAAGCAGAATATACTCAGGAAGATTATATGAAGACTACGCTTTCACTGATCTGAATATAATTAACTAAGCTCAAGGAAATGACTAAGTACTTTAATATGTTTATCCATAAGATGTATAGCTATATGGTGGCATGAGGAAAAAAGGAATATGCCCCTGTTACAGGACTCATCATGACTTAACTAGGAGGGTAGCACTTGAAATAAATCTTGGAAAACTGGGAGACTTTGGCATGTAAATAAACAGGAATATGGTTGTCAGGATACAGGAAAGAGCATATTAAAAGGCAGAACGAGTTTTAGTCTGACAGGGCATCTTTTTTAAGTATTCTTAAGGTTATTTGTACCCACTCAAATTCTATTCAGTTCCAACTGCGTTTATCACTCTGCCCATAATATGTAACATTTATATAAGTATATTAAATATTAGATGCTGTTGTAAGCATTTTCCTAGATCATGCCTTCAACTGAAAAATTTCTTGTAAAATTACTATTTGTGTGTGTGTGTGTGTCCATGCACGTGTGTGTGTGTGCGTGGGTGGGTGGGTGTGTGCATGGGTGTGTGGGTGTGTCTATTGCCAGAAATTGAACCTATGGCCTTTGCATTAAGCTTCACCCCCAGTCCAATTACTTTTGGGGGACACAATTTGACCGAGTATCTAAGTGGCATACACCTAATAAGTATCTAATTTGCAACCTTCCTGCCTCACCCTCCCAGAAGCCTGGAATATAATTTTTATACTATTTTGTTCCTCTTTGTAATTGTACTACTGAGAAAAATAAACAACAAAGTAGGTAAATTGTCTAAGTGAACACAGATCAAATCAAAAGAATGGCTGAAATTATTTCAATTTCCAAATCATCACTCATTAGCTTTACATTATTTTATTTCTTTTCTAGAAATGAATTTATATTGTCATTCATTCATCTATTTGAATTTTGTAAGTAATATAATCAATTTCTTAACATACAAACATTTAATTTGAAATTATATTTATACCAAGTTGACTACAGTGTTTTATTAACTTACTCCTTTAAAATCTTAGAACATCAATGACATGAACAGTTAAAAATGTTAGTCGAGAAAAGGCTTCTTGATTAAAATAAGCTAAATGTGCTTGGGTCAAATTACTAAATCCATTTACTTGCATAAAAATATGATTATTGACTAATCATAATCCTTTTTACCACAATGTTACAATTTGGTAGTGTTCATGAGTCAGGTATTCTATGGTAAATTAAAATAGCTAATAAACTAACATTAAAGAAGTGGAAATATCCAACTTTCCTTGCAGCTAGTGTAGTCTAACGTACACAGATTTATTGATGCAAAGCATTTATTTGGAAATGAGTTACTGATTGTGAAGGCATCCATTGCATTGTTGGAGAAAGTGATATAGGCAACCTGGTTTAGGGATCATAAGTTTGCTTATTAAGTGAGTCCCACAGAGTTCGTGTGTTTTCTCTGCATTCTCAAGTTTTCTAATCACATTTGAAACTTACTAATGCTCTTGCATGAATCCTTTCTGGTATTGCAGATAGCTGTATTTATCAACTCAGGTAATCAATAAACCTAGATTTTTAATCTATTATTAAGATTTGAAACAAAGCATAATATAGGGAACTTAATGAAATTCTTATACATAAAGTGGTCAGAAGATGGTGGCTATTAATATCCAAAAGTAAAATTTTGTGAATGTTATAATAATTATTTGGAAATGCTACTATTTGATAATTCAGTCGATGCGCTGTTCTAGCTGTGCTTGAAGTACTATCTTAATTTGATTGCTTCAGGCACTATATATAGTAAATTAATATAGGCCCAGAGCTCAATCTATTTTTAAAAATAGAAACATTTGAAAGACTTATTGTTTTAAATAGGTCGCTTAGCAAAATGATTGATAAGTAAGTTGTACATATGTAGTTGAGTATGACAAAAGTCACAAATGCAATATTCAGAAGTAAAAATTTTTATTTCCAAATTAATGTATTCATAGAATAATTATAGAGAGGAAGGAGAGGGAAGGGGGAAAAAGAGAAGAATGCAACTGTGAAAAAAGATCCTAATGTACTTATAGAATTCAAAAAGAGGACCTTATTTTTTTTGCAAGAATATCTATAAACTGTTTCAATATTTTTCACCAAAAATTCCTGAAAAAAGTTTTTTAAAGTAGACAACAATCTGATGGGAAGACTGTTATTTTGAGAAAAAATATTCAGAAATGATGAAATCACATGCATGTAATTTTTCTGGTAGAAATCAATAAAGACTGTGTAGAATTTTGAGTCTGTCAAACTGACCTTTTTCTGCCTTTTTTACTCCACTAGTTTTGTTCACTCTTACTTTCTGAAGTCATAGATTTTGTCTATTCCATCTCATTGACATTACTCTGGGGCTTCTATTTCCCATTTATTTTCCATTGTATTTCCCGATGTATTTTCCACTTAAAATATACTTTGTGTTTTCCAATGAAAACCGCATTTCTCGAACAAATATGATAATTTCGTATTTCCATTCCCTAGTTAATGAAAAATATGTCATCTATTTGAAGCCAAAAGATTGTTAAGCATCATCTAATTATACCTTATATAAGTTTTATGATTTAGCTAACTTCATAGCATTGTGAATCTTATTAGTGAAAATCCAACAATAATTCTTTTTTTTAAATTTACAGTTAATGATACACTCTGTTTTGTGTGTAGTTTTAAGCTCTTAATTTTTGTTGCTTGTCCATGTGTACAATCTTGCTTTATTTAAATGTTGATTTCAAACTGGAGAGTTGAGTTTTCATCCCACATAAAGATAGACATGTAAATTCACCATGTAGTCGAGATATAAGGTAATCAAAACTTTTCAGTTTAAATTGACTACAATTCTAACTACAGCCTGAAATTGCAAAACATAGTCAAGCAGCGATCTTTACCACTCACATCTTAGATCCAAATGGCCCTGCAGATGTGAAATTGTCTGTTGCTATGGAAAAACAGCTGGAATCACTTAATGAGTTGAGTCAGCATGAGTTGAAGCACAAGACACTAGAAAGCCTCATCTCAACAGTAGAAAACACTAGGAAAGGACACAGAGAGCCAGACTGTGGCAGAAATGGCCCTGAGAGTAATACATCTGTGAGCATAATTAGCCTTATCACCCACTGGCAAGTGGAAGTGTTGTTTACCCTTATACATATAAACCTCAGTCACCAGTGGACCAGTCTCCAATCATGTTACTACTGTGACAGAGAACCAGCCCACTCAGGCCAGATATCCTAAAGAGAATAATAAAAAAGATCTTTGTCTAGAGCCTACAAGAACCAAGTATGGTGGGACTTAAGAGAAACAGTATTCTTGGTGAATGTTTTATTTTTCTTATATGGTAAGTAGTTGTCTAGTCTATATTTTCATTGAAAGATGAAGAATGGGAGATATTTACCATCGCTTTGATAGTTCCCATGTGCATAAAGAAAAAAATTAAGCCATAGGAGAGCACGAAGTCAAGGTAAAATACAATAAATAATCAGAGATTTACTTAACTGGACTAGAGCTTAATATAATTTTAGGAATTATAGATTTTCATTTTAAACACAGAAGTGCTGTCCTAGCTACTAGGATATGTAGGGGCTATAAAATGAAACTCTTTCTTAGCATTGCTGCAATGTTTTATAAATTATGTCTACTAGACATGATCATTCAAGGGCAATATTTATGTTTATCTAATTCATTTATCTATGTTCTCACAAAAGTTTGTTAGATAAGTAAAAGATGACGACCGAGTTGGTGATAAAATGGGAACATTTCAATTTAAGCTTGTCTTCTACTGCTTCCATAAACAGGAAACTGTAGCATGGAAAGATTGAAAAACACAGGAAAGTTGTCAATAATGCATTTATTCATCTAGCAATCATTTCCTGCACATGTGTTCTGTTCCATGCATTCTTCTTTTTACTAAAATATATAAGAATGAACAATGGATGTATCCCTGTGTCATTTAACATGTATGACTTAACAGTATATACATGAGCACACACATATACACATGGCGAGAGCATAATAGATGAACAGGAATAAATTAAAAATAATAATATGGTTGTTGCTTAGAAAAATATTCGTTCTGAAAAGACCTGGTTATTTTTAAATGCACACACTTACACTGTAACATCTCCATTCCTGCCACAGCTATTAACCAACTTTTCCTATGTTAGCCATTTATTCCAAACAGTTTGTATGCTTTAAATTTAAACTATGGCCTTAAAACAACTGTTACAAGTATTACCATTTTATAGATGAATAACCAAAGGCACAGAGAGTCAAGACCCTTATCCAAAGTCACAGTTCTTAAATGTTGTAGAGCTGTAAATGAAACACAAAGAGCCCAATTCCAGAGTTTATGTTCTTGTCTACATCAACTTTCTGGTTCAACCATTATGCTCTGATTTGTGAAGTACGAGTACAGGAGTATGACCCACCACCCAACAAGATATGTTCCTCTGAAGGTGATTCAGGTTCTGTTTCTCATGAGTTACAAAATATTAGGTTTAGACATCTTAAAATCTCTAGACGACAATCTCATTTTGCAAACTGTAATTGATCGTTCAAAGATAAATACTGCTGAGAATCCAACTCAATGGAAGCAGATTTTAATTTTATAAATAAAACTAGAAAAATAGAACATACACTTGATTCAAAGAAGTTGTCAGATATTCTTCCCCATAGAAGCTTTTCAAATATATGTAAGAGTATTCTCATTATGGTGTCATTTTTGTGAGTGTTGATTTTATAAGTCCATGCATAGTTTGTACAGAGAACAGAATAAGGTTTCAGATTAATGACATTAAGTTGATAAATTAGCAGATACAAAATATGATGAATTGAATTTATTCACCTAAAATAACAATATGTTTTGTTCCAAAAATTTGATAAATAAATCTCACTGGTGTTTCTTCATCTTTAATGAAGTTAAAATCAAAGTTCACCTTGAGTGGATATTTGAAAATCTTTTTGAGCCAATGGTCAACCAGGCTTAATACAGAGATGAAAAGTTGATGAGGTACCTAAATTAGTAAGATGGCATCTCTAAGCTAATGTAGGACAATAGGTAATGGCAGATATTTGAAAAGACCTCAGAAAATTTGCTTATCAGTATGGTTCAAGATACATAAAAGACCAGGCGTGGTGGTATACACCTTTAACCCCAGCACTGGGGAGGCTGAGGTCGGTAGAGCATTGTGAGTTCAAGTCTGGCTTGGGCTACAATGTGAGCAAGTCTGACCTGAACTACATAGTGTGACTCTGCCTCAAAGAAAATTGCCAGGAGTTTGGCTCAGTGTCTTGAGCATCTGCTTGGCAGGTTGTGAGTTCAATCCCCAGTATCAACAACAACAACAACAACAACAACAACAACAAAAAAAAAAAAAAAAAAGCTCATCAGTGATATATGCCAAAATTTGGTTCTATTTACCTACTCTACCTAACATGAGGTTTTCTTTAGATAAATTATGGTTTTTGATTTTTTTGTTCTTCCTTAACTGGCTCTATTCCCGGTGGCATATTATTTTATGACCGATCCATAATGTCTTAATACTCTTCAAAGAGCATTTAACTTGGACACAGGACCTGTCCCAGTTTCTATCCTGAGATGTATAGGCACTTCCATCCATGATTTTTAGTTGTTAATGAATTCTGAACAGACTGAATTTGTTTTTATTTCACCTTTTGCTATTTTTATCCTCATCAAGACTACGTACTCCCTGTAAAGAGTTTGTTTTGACTTTGCACTTAGAATAGACCTTAGATATGTACACAGATTTTGTGTTTTACACTACGATAGCTAGTGACAGGTCATTGTCTTAGTTACTTTTTTCTCATTGCTGAGACAAAATACTTGATGCCCAAACTTAGGGAAGGAAAGGTTTGTTTCTTACAATATTGGAGGTTTCATCCGTACTCAGCTAACTGCAGGGCAGGGTGGTATGGCTGGGGGGCAGCCATTCATGGTGACCACAAACAGCAAGGCATGAACCAGCAAGAAAGAGAAGACACACCATCTTCCCACCCTTACACTGTATATTGGCTCTGCCCCTCCGTAGGAGCAACACTCACACCACCAATCCCAGCACCACAACAAACCAATCACAAACACTAGACTCAGTCGTGTCCATGCCATGATTACGTGAGGCTTTGTGGGGCCATAGTAATATGAACCACAACAGTCATTTTCCTCAAAATAACATATTTAATTAGGTGAATGAAATTCAAAAGATGACAGACAGTTATATTTTACATTTAAGGAATTACCAGAAAACAACAGTGCAAAATACTCCACAAGAAGAAAACAGCTGAAGAATTTTTCTGTGTCTAAAGTTAAAATGTCTGTTTACAATTTAGTGACTTCTAATTTTTGATAGTTTATTTCTAAATTGTTATATGAATTACTTTAGTTTAAAAAATAATAATAACTCATATTCCAGTAACTATCAATACCTTCTTAACTATGCAAATATTATTTCATTATTAACAGGCAAAACATAAGCACAATTTTATCTTGGGAATATATTTTTGCTCATGTAAACCAGGGAAAAAGAGAACATGTAGTTGATTTGAATAAGAAAAAACACACATGCACACAATTGTATCAAAATGGCAATAAAAAACAATAACTCCTTGTTATAAACAGCAAAATATTAAGAACAAGTGTTTTAGTACTGGTATTTCAGTTCTGTTTTTACGTAGAAAATGTATACATACATTTTACAAGTAAAGCCAAATAAAGCATATACATATATATATATATATATATATATATATAAAATTCAAAAGAGAAAGAATATGTAATATTTAAAATAAACTATATATGGAAAGTAATGTGTAAAACATAATATTTCTGTAGCTCAATGAAAATATAAAAGATGGTGTTTCTATGAATTGAACTGTTAATTTTGTATATTTGAAAAATATCCTGTATTTATTAATGTACTTGATGCGAAGAACAAGTTTTTGAAGTAGTCGAAAAAATTATCATTCTATGTTACCAACCAGAGAAATACAGTTTAGGGAAGCTGTGACTCTCCAAAGGCCACACTGTGACAGAGTTCATATTAAATTTGGGGTTTTCTCATCCATATCCTATGCCCTTGTAAGTTTTCTTCCAACTGCCAACTCTGATCGATTGGCAGTAGTGCTTGAAATGCCATGTGTAAAGGATTGTGTGACCCTCTTTGTGCAATCTGGAAACCAGTGTTGTGGTTAATACAGTTATGACCATGAATTGAGAATTTAAGGAGCAGCATAAATAGTATATATTTTCTATTACTTTTCTCTGCATGGTTTTTATCATTTGTGCATGAAAAAATATACCACCAATACTTCTCTGAAGCAACGTTACTCTGGTGTATATATGTACTTCTCAGACCCTTCTCTGATTTGCGTTAATACTAGTCAAACCATTCGGGTTAGTTGGTCATCAATAGGCCAGAGTTTGTATAGCATTGCTTATTTGTAGTTTTTTTTTCTTATCAATGTTATCATTTTCTTCCTTTCTAAATGTAACAAAATTGCTATTTTTTGCAAGAACCAATTAGGATCCCGTCTGCCTTCTAAAACCTTTTGCTATCATGTTCCTTTAATCCACAGATTTTCTTTTTCCTTACCCGCATTGTTCTCTCTGATAATCTTTGCAACCATTTTGCATTATTGGCCGCCCTCTGTCCATGTATATCATAACACCTCAAGTAGATTTAAACATCTTCGGGGCCATTTTTATTTCTATAATCTCTGAAATAACGAGGACAGCAGTGAGATTATCATGGGTGACTAAGGAAATCAACTGTGCAAGATCAGTCAAGAAATACTAATTTTACTGAACTTCAAAGAAAAGCAAATAGTAGAATTCATTAAATGTAAAGGCCATTATGGAATCCACCTGGAAAATTAATTCTATTTTTGTCTCAATATATTTTAGAAAAAGTTAGCAACTAAATTTGGCTGTAAATAAATACCTAATTTCAGAAAAAACAAAAAATAATTGTCAACTATTTTAAAGGAAGATACAGTTCCATCAAAATTTTGAGATGGAAAACATCCATATAGTGACAATCACAAAGCATCACAGCATATTAGCTTCAAAATGGGTGGTGGAAAACTGTTGCATCTAGAAGACTTATTTTGATTGATTTTAAGCCCCAAATGCAAATAAAATGCAAAGGTCTCTTCTGATAAAGATAATCCTACACATTTGTTGTCCTCCCTATGTATGATTACAGTGCATGCGAAAGAAGTGTTCTAGTTCAGTCATTTACATTTTGAGGAAGAAATAATTATCATCAGCCACTCAGTAATTATTTATTGACTTACTAAATGAATCAGCATACAAATGAATTCAATGTTTACACAGTCTATTTATTGAAATATCTTAAATAACATTGTATTTCTAATTATAAAAGTGATTATTTTTTCCAGAGAACACACAGCTCAAATATTTAACAAATATTAACAAATTTATTTGTGCTCAAAATGTATTTTTCCACTGAAATCAGGCTATTTTTTGCAATAAATGCCATATCTTAGTTAATTTGCAATTTTTTTCCTGCTTTGCTGGAATTGAAGGCCCACATTCTAGTACGCAAGGCAAGCCCACTACCACTGAGCTACAACCCCAGTTTCTGCAATGTATCCTTTTGATTTCCTAATTATGTATTAAAGAACAATGCACCTTACCAATAATGACATCTTTAATTAATTACAATGTAGTGATGTCCGTCCAATAGCAAGGTAATAAGTACTTTGAATAGTAATTATATACAATAAAATACATATTATATAATGCAGACCTATTGTATTATTCTTATATGATAATACTTATATTGATTAAACAAGAGAACTATTTAGTGTTCCACTGTGCTAGTGAGGAAATGAAGCACAAATAGATTAAGTCAGAATTACAGAGTTACAGAGTTGATAAGTGAGAAGGGCCAGAATGGAAACCCTGACATCCTGATTCCCAAGTTCATGTACATACACTAGGAAATTCTGAGTTCCTGATATATTGATGAACATTTATTCCCTTCAATATTGTCTCTAGCACCAGGAGTTTAGGGTACCTCCTTGATTCCCTCTAATTCAAAATAAGTATTTTTAAAATAATAAATTTATTTTTCCAAAATATTTTTTAGGTTCGATAAGACCATTCACTAATATGAATGTATTATACATTTCAAAGCAGATTTAGGTTTACCAGTGTTAAATTTTATTTTTATTTTATTTTATTTTTATTTTTATTTTTATTTTTTGGTACCAGGGATCAAACTCATGATCTCGCACTTGCCAGGCAGGCGCTTGTGCTCCTGAGCTAAATCCCAGGTTATCGATGTTAAATTTTAAAGACTTCCATTGTAGTTGTTGAATCAACAGTAACTCTCTGACAATCAAAATAAAATTTTCTTCTAAAGCATATTAGATAATAATTCACTGAGAAGAATTCATTTGCTTAACATAGTTTTTAAAAAATTCTATGATAATAGAGCGTTTTCCAAAAGAATTGGAACTACTTAGAAGAAACGAGGAAAATGTATTTTAATGATGTTCAGTGTTTCAACATGCAAGAGTGGTTGTGGGCTCACTAGCACCCTCAAAGACAAATTCTCAACCTCAAAACCAAAAAGAGACTAAGGTAAACATTGTGTCATTAATGTTGCATATAAAGAAACTAAAGTAAAAAGGAAAGAAAGACTTTGCAAATGTCAAATGGCTTTCTTAATCCTTTTTTGTTACCATGATAGAGATTATGTGGTACACTTCAAAATTAAATTTAGAGACTATCCTAATATTAGAAATCCCCATTTGAGAAAATGCAAACACAATACTCCAAAACACTGGACGTGAGCTCTAGAAAGCAAAAGTAGGTCTTAGATCATTTATCAGCTTGATTAATTTTGTTGAAAACACTGAACACTAGTTTTTTAATGTTTGCTCAGGACAATATCCCCGAAAATTTTCAAAGTATTAATTTTATGCAGATACTGAATGAGATTGACAAAACTTTCATTACTAAGACAAAGCTGTAATACATAGAAGAATGAAATCACAAGTAATACAATGTTTAGAAGAAATCATAAATAAACATAAAGAATACACAGTATTCTTTAAGAAAATGTATGGAACATATTTTAGTAGTCATTGTAGAATATTTGTCATTACAAAAATGCCTCAACAGCTCATTACTTAACACAGTATAATTTTGTTTTCATACTGACCAAAGTGAATAATCACATAGAATTGAAGAGCACTGCTCTATAGAGCCTTTAAGAAACTAGTTTCCCAAAATTGGCTTTGTCATCTTTAGGTGTTGTGAATTCTAGCTACATAGAATTTTCTGCAAATAACTGTGGCTGATTTCCAAACATATGCAGCTTTTCTTTGTTAAATTTTTTTAAATATAAGCTTTCCTTTTTTTATTAGTACAGGCTTGCAATGCATGCTGTTTACATTCTTGTGTGGAGTTGTTACATGTACATAACACATCTTAATTCCTTTTTTCTTCCCCTTTCCTTTCCCTTCCTAACTCATCCCTCCATCTCTTGATCCCTTCACATTTGAGAAAGATTTACCTCCCTACTTCTGATGATCTTTTATTTTGCTCTTCATTTATAAATTGGTTTCTCATAGAAGAGAAACCATGTGATATGCAAGCATCTGTATCTGATGTCTCACTTAAAACAGGATTATGATCTAAGGTTGCAACCATTTCCTACGAATGACTCAAATTTAGCTTTCTTAATGGCAAATACTTCACTATTGGTAAATACCACATCTCTTTATCCATTCAACTCTTGATCATGTGTAGGCTGCAGAAAAAGTTTATGACAAAATCCATCAGCCAGCCAGGCGTGGTGGTGCACGCCTTTAATCCCAGCACTCAAGAGGCTGAGGTAGGAGGAGCTTTGTGAGTTCAAGGCCAGTTTGGGCTACAATGCTAGTGCAAGGCCGGCCTGAGCTACTTATTGTGACCCTGCATCAAAAAACTAGGGCCGAGAGTTTGGCTCAGTGGCTTAATTACCTGTCTGGCAGGCGCAAGGTTGTGAGTTTGATCCCCGGTGCCCAGCCTTTCATAATAAAAATACCAAAGAAAATAAGTACAGAAGAATATTACCATAATCTGATATGAGTCCTTTTTACAAAGCTATCACCAACATCCTAAAAAATGAAGAATTTCTAAAAACTTTCCCTCTGAAATCAGGAGCAAGGTGCCCACTATACCTATTCCTATTCAACATAGTACTTGAAACATCAGCTGTGGTACTTAGGCAAGAAGAAGAAATAAAATGGACATGTATATAAAGAAGTCAAATTATAATTATTAGCATAGGATATGATCTCTTACATACAAGACCCCCCCAAAAAATCCTGAAAGACCTTTAGAATTAATAAACTCAGTAATGTAGGACAACACAAAATTAACACAAAAATAGCTTTCGTATACACTAACAATGAGTGAACTGAGAAAGAACTTAGAAAAAATGCTATTCACAATAGCACCATGAACTGTTAATTACATAGGAATTATCTTAACCAAAATGGTGAAAAATCGCTACCATGAACCTTGCAGTACTCTGGAAAAGAAAATTGAAGCAGACATCAGAAAATGAACAAATATCCTTTATTTTGATATAAAGATTTAAGGCTATTCTAGTTAAGGAACAACACCATCCTTCACAGAACTTGAAAAAAAGAGCCCTAAAGTTCATAAGAAACAAGAAAAGACCCAGGATAGCAAAAGCGATCCTGAATAGCAAGAGCAGGGGCAAGAGGCATCACAATCTCACACTTGAAATTGTATTTCAAAGCTACAGTGAAAAAAATAAACAGCATTTATTGGCATAAAAACATAAGCAACAATGAAAAAGAAGACAGGATGCAGAAACAACCCAAGAACACTTAAATACTTGATTTTTGACAAAAGGGCGCACAATGATACACTAAAGGAAAGATAGGCTTTTTTTTTTTTTCCGCGGCACCGGGGATTGAACTCACAACCACACTGAGCCAAACTCCCAGCCCTTAGGCTTTTTAACAAACAGTGCTGGGAACACTGGATAGCCACATGCAGAGGATTTAATCTCCACCCATATCTCTCATCATTATTAAATCAAAATCAAAATGGATCAAGGAACTAAATGTTTATGTAGAAAACATAACCTGTTGGAAGATAAAACAGGTGAAACTATTGAAGTCATAGGAATAGACAAGGTTTTTTTTGTACGGAATCCTGGTTGCACAGAAAATAGTACTGACAATCAACAAATGGGATCATATCAAATTAAAAATATTTTTGCAGCAAAAGAAACAAACAGCATAGCTAAAATAAACCTATAAAATGAAAATCATTTTTGCAGCTATTTCTGACAGAGGACTAATATGTGAAACATATAAAGAGCCACAAATATTAGAGTCTTCAAAATAAAACCCAATAAAAAATAGGCAAATGAAATGAATAGACACTTCACAGTAGAAGTACACATAGGCTTTATATACTTGAAGAAATGCTCAACATTAGTGCCCATTAGAGAAACACAACATTAAGACAACATTGACGTAGCCGGGCGTGGTGGCACATGCCTTTAATCCCAGCATTCAGGAGGCTGAGGTAGAAGGAGCATTGTGAGTTCGAGACCGGCTTGGGCTACAACGCGAGCACAAGGCCGGCCTGAGCTACACAGTGCGACCCTGCCTCAAAAAACCCGGACCAGGAGTTTGGCTCAGTGACTTAAGTGCCTGTCTGATAGGCGCGAGGTTGTGAGTTCAATCCCCGGTGCCACAAAAAAGAAAGACAACACTGATGTTTCATTTAACCTGGAAAAGAACAGCCATCTTCAATAAATCAAATAATAAAGTCTGGCAAGGCTGCAAGGGAAAAATAGCACTTTCACATCATTCGTGGGAATGTAAACTAGCCAAACAACTATGAAAATCAGTTTGGAGATTCCATAAAATAAAATAAAACTAGATATTCCATTTGACCCAACTATTCACATTCTAGGCAGTTTCCCAAAGAGTTAAAAGAATCACATTAAAGTGATACACACATATCCATGTTTATAAACATATTCTCTCCGGATGTATTTCATATAGGAATTGGATAACAATAGCTAGGTCTTTGTTCTTTCCCATGCTAGAGATATCCTCCTCAGAAGTTCCCAAGCTTTGGACAAAATGATTGGATTAGATATGATTTATCCCCAGAATATTTTTCTCAGTATTCTATCTGAGGCTTACACTGGGCTTAACTGCATGATAAAGTTGTCTGGGATTTAGAGATGGTAAAGACAAACATCAAAAGAAGCAGTGAGATGGAAATGGAAATACAAAACCACTTTTTCAATTCAAAAACAATGATACATAACTGCATTTTGTGAGTCTCTGGGTTCAGTTAGATTAGTTCTGCCTTTTTTCTAGATAAGCCAATAGATTGCTTTTTTCTATCTTTCTATCTTTTCTTTTCTTTTCTTTCTTTCTCTTTCTTTCTTTCTTTTTTCTTTCTTTCTGTTTCTCTCTTTTTCCTTCCTTCCTTTCTTCCTTCCTTCTTTCCTTCCTTCTTATTTTGAAATAAATCATAACAACTACAGGCAAGTTGTGATAAAAATACTATAAGTGCAGGGCGTGGTGGTGCACGCCTTTAATCCCAGCAGTCGGGAAACTGAGGTAGGCGGAGCATTGTGAGTTCGAGGCCGGCTTGGGCTACAATGCTAGTGCAAGGCCAGCCTGAGCTACATAGTGTGACCCTGCCTCAAAAAACTAGGGCTGGGAGTTTGGCTCAACGGCTTAAGCGCCTGCCCTGGCAGGTGCAAGGTTGTGAGTTTGATCCCTGGTGCTGCAAAAAAAAAAAAAAAAAAAAAAAAAAAAAAAAACTATATGTGCTTAATTTTTATAAATTCAGTAGAAAACACATTGCCATTAATCCACTTCAAACTGCAGTTCTTTGAAACACACTTATCCCATTGTTTTCCCCACTTTCTGAAGCAGTCGTGGAATTACTTTGTCGCTTGTCTTTAGCTGCACTGTCATGGCTGACTTGACATACTAAGCTGATTCAAAAGATAGACCTCTCATGGTCAGTTCAACACTTGAGAACAGACAGAAGTTTCTCAGTACCAGGTCCAATGAATAAGGAGTGTGAGGACACATGACAAGTTGGTCATGATCCTGCCTCTCCTAGGGCTGGCACTCAGTGACTCTACTCACCGTACTTTTAACCAGAACTCCTAAAGACAGTTCTGAAAGATTTTCAGAACTGATTCAAAAATTGACAGGTATTCTGAGAGGAGTGTATTTGAAGCAAGGGGAAATATGTTAATGCACATGAATGACAATGTGCACTATGATAGATTTAATTTGAATTAAGAGATTCACTGTATTTTTAAGCCACCCACTGCATATCCATACTAAATTTTCTCCTTCTGTATTATTAGCTTTTTTATGACTTCGCCTCTCCTACCTTGATATACAAAGCTTGGTACCACTCTGCTTAGTCTATATCTAACAATTGAATCATCTATTTTAAAATGTTGCAAGTCTGTAAAGAGTCTTATAGATAACTAGAATAATTAAGACAAAATAGTTCTTTAAAAGGTCGATTATTTTATTTCTTCTTTAGACACGTGCTATATGAAAATTTTAAATATAGAATAATCAGGATCTTCTAGTACTCTTCCGCCCTGTGACCAGTGGCAAAAGAATCCTTAAGCCAGGAAGTCAACACTCCCTTAAACTTGCAACCACGGCCTGGGGCAGTGGGGACAAGGAAGGGGAAATTAGCACTTCTCCACCCCCAAACCAGAGGTGCCAGCAAGCTTGTGTTGAGAAGTCACCACTCCCTCTGAAGAAGCCTTGCATTGCAGGGGTTGGACAAGGAGGAAAGCGTGTGACAAGAGCCAGTGGTGAGAAACAGAAGAGGTTGTTTAAAGTCCAGTGAGGGGCAAACTGTAGACAGGGCTGGGAGCAGTCTCACACTGCCTCTGTCCGAGAATGCCACAGCAACTCAGAGAACAGAACAGAGACAAAGAAAGTAAGGTGATGTGGGCAGGCCAGCCAAAAAGCCGCTGGCCACAGACCCCACACCTGGAAGCCAAAATCAGTGCTACATCCAGGACTTATCCTATTGCAGATTTGGCATGGATATCTAGCAATCTGGGGCTCTGAGTTGGACACTACCAAGTACTGTGAACATCAGAGGAATTTTTGTTTCTTTTTTGTGTGTTTCATCTTCTTTTTTGGTCTGGTTTTGTGTGTGTGTGTGTGTGTGTGTGTGTGTGTGTGTGTGTGCTTTCGGTTTATACCTTTATTTTTATTCCATTCCATTCATCTTCTTTCTCTCTTTCCTCCACAATCTGTCGTGATTTTATATTTTCATGTGAGTGAACATTGCTCTAGTTTTTCTGGTTTACTTCAATAATATTTTGCATTCTTCATTCTTTCTCTCTGAACCGCCTCTTCAGTTTCTCAAAGCTTACATGAACAACTTCTATCTTACAGTCTTGCTTCTACTATCTTTGTCTTCACTTATCTCTGTGTTTTGTCTCCTATCCCTCTTAAATTTCCCCAACTGCAGCATAAAATCACTTGACAAAGGAGAAAATCTTTGTGTACAAGTTTTTGACTTATTTTGTTTTTTGTTATATTACTGCAGATATTGCTCCTATGGTTAAAGGTACTAAATCAACAGTAGTCACAGTTTGTCAGTTTCTAGGCTATGGTTGATACTACTGTTATTTATAATTGTAGTACTTCAGCCAGAGTATCATACCTGTTATAACAAATTGTTCTCCCTTGCATAACAGTACTGCAATTGTCTGGAGTCATAAACGTCACCATAGACAAGTACCAAAGGAAGGGTGCCAAGCCAACTAGAAAGCAATATATCATCCTTAATAAATGTTGAAGGTCAGACCTTGGGACAGACACAAAGACCAAGAACACCTGCACCTACAAGACAGCCCCGAAGAGCAGACATTTCCTAGTGAAACCTTGACACTAGTGATAAAGCTATCTACCATAATAGATTTACAAAAATAAACAGAAAAAAATAGAAAATGACAAGACGCAGAATCAAAATGCTAGCCCAGGACTCTAATCCACCCAGGACAAGCCCAGAGGACAACAGGGTAGACAATCTTAGAAGTCACTAACCTAAATTTTCTGAAATGATTGTAGCAGAAGAAGAAGCAAATGAAGGAGAACATAGAGAAAATAATTACTTAGGTAAAAAAGAGGACCATCAAAATGAAGGACTTGCTCAAGACACATAAAAAAAAAAAGAGGGACTTAGGAAAATGATGGAAACCATGGAAGATGAATGACGAATATAGGAAAGTAATGGAGTCCATGAAACAAATGCAAACAGACATCCAAGAAATGAAAACTTTCATTCAAAGTTTCCAAAACTGAATGAACAAAGTGAAGACAAAATATCAGACATAGAAGACAAGAGTGTAACGAGCAATCTTGACAAAATTTCTTAAAAATAGAAAGGGACAATGAAACAACACACACTAACCTAAATCGAAGTAACTCAAAAATCTTTATACTAAAACAAAAATACTACATTTGCAGGAAGAGAGAATTAGATTGAAATCTAAAAGACATAGTTATAGATAAACACTTCATGAACAAAACCCCAATTGCCTGGACAACACTACAAAAAATCAACAACTAGTATTTTATCTTATTAAAAAAAATTCTACACAGTAGAAAAATCACAGTAGAGTGTAAAGTCAACCCACAGAATGGGAAAAAATTGGGGGCAGTTTTTCCTCAGTCGAAAGATAATATCTAGAATATGTAACAAATTGAAAAAAATCAGACCATCCAAATTTAAAGAGACTCAATCCAAAAATGGGCATCTGGTGTGAATACACACTTTTCAGATGAAGAAGTACAAAAGGCAAATAAATATAAGCAGAAATGTTCAAAACCACTGGTTGTTTCAGAGATGCAAAGCAAAGCAATGCTGAGATCCATATCACTCCGCAAAGAAGGGCTATTATCAAGAAATTAAGCAAGAAAAAATGCTGTAAGGACTGTAGGGAAAAAGGAAACTTTCTCCATGGTTGATGGGAGAGTAGACTGGTACAACCACTGTGGAAAAATCAGTGTGGAGAGTTCTCAAAAACCTAGAACTAGAGATCACTTTTGAACCAGTTATTCCCCTTCTTGAAATCTTCCTGAAAGTTGTAAAAGTATCACACATGGTAATACATGCACACCTATGTTTATAGCAGCACATTTTTCAATAACTAATCTTGGAAACAATCCAAATGCTCATCAGCCAATGAATGACTGCAAAAAATGTGGTTTTTTTTATAGAATGAAGTACTACTCAGTCACAAAGAAGGATAAATGAGAGACATTTATAGCTAATTGGATGGTACTTGAAACCATGCTCTCAATTGAAATAAGTAAGATACATATGTGTAAATATCACATTTCTTCTTTGGTGAGAAACTGCAAGTGTAAATAAGAACCAAAATGTGTATCAGATATTGTGAGGTAGGAAGAAATTGTCCATAAGGAAAGAATCGGAGGTGGGGGCAGGCAGGGAAAAGAACAAAAACGAGAAGGGTAAAATGGAAACAAAGTTTTTTTGTAAATAGAGAGGGGAATGGGTGTTGAATAGAGCGGAAAGGAAAGGGGAAAAATAGCAATCAGGATATATACAGGTACAAATTCCGTATGATGAATGTTATAGTTTTATATATCTAAATCATGCCAATAAACTTAATAAAAATAATTTTGTTGGTAAATCAGGTTTTTCTATTTCAGTGGGCTTATATGCATAAGAAGAGTTTAAAATATAATGTATGTTTTTATTAATTTAGGGAAGAGAGATCAATACAAAAGAAACAAACAAAAGAGAGGAGAGGAAATGAGAGGAAAGTCGTGGGGAGGGGAAGAAAGGTGAGCTTTCATGTACCAATAAAAGTGGACCCTCAGGCAAGAGAAATCTGAGGCAAGATTAATTCAATTACACAGACATCTACAGCAAAGAATGTTGACTTCCTCAAAGAAGCTTTGTGGTTGACTGTTGCATCATATGACGATTGTGATAAGTCTCTATGGATCTCACATACTATATTAACTAGCACATAGACTGAACATAAAAAAGTGCTGTATTTCATTTTTTATAAGATGACATGAAGAATAAAGAAGATGACACGATTTTACTAGAAACTGGATAAAAAAGCAGATAGGTAGTTATAATAAATGCTGTTTAGATCATAAAGCAAAGATCTCTGAAAAATACTGTTATCAATCTAGTGGTCACTAGTAGTCTTAGAACAAGGTCAATGAGGTAGTTACAAAAGACACACAATAAAAGCAAAAGTAAACCCTTCAGAGAAGGAAAGGAATAATAGGGAGTTGAAAAAAAGGCAGAGTGGTAACAAAGACTACACCAAACTTTGGTAGAATCTGCCTTAGTTTAATCAGTTATTTAATGATGAATATTTCACTATTTGCAAAATACTTGATGGAGTTCCAAACTACTCTCTACCCAGTGATGGAAATACACAGACTATGATTATGGTTTGGAGGGTTCAGTTTCTCTAACATTCAACCTAATCTTATTTGGCCTAATTTAGCATGATAAGAGCAAATTGGTACATTTCTAAATAAGTATCATTTAAAAGAATAGGAACCCATTTGATAGATTTTATATTATTTCCCTGAATGCTTTTTCAGGAAGATGTTGTACCAACTATTGCATTTTTGTTACACTGTAATGACCTAGAGTAAATTGTCAAGTGAGAATTAAAATATGAAGCAAATTGAGGAAAAACATACAGTCAATCATCAAACAAAAGAAACTATGAGAATTCCCACACCAGTTCTAAAAGTGTGGCATCAAAAATTTGGTTAATTTTATTGTGTCTCAGGTTCCTTGCCTTTAAATTCAGACATTAGGGCTGGGTGTTCAGCTCAGTGGCTTAAGTGCCTGCCTGGCAGGTGCAAGGTTATGAGTTTGATCCCTGGTACCGTAAAAAAAGAGTCATTCTGTCCTAAATTCAGACATTATTTTTATATGAAGTCCTTTAATAATTAAAGGAAAGAATGCATGGACATGCTTAATAAAGTATCTGACACAATTATAATTATTTTTAAGAAAAATCACAGTACTAATGACAAACGACATAAGTGGAAATAATTGGGTAAAGTTTCATAAGTATTCAGTTTACCACTAGTGTATATTTATGTAATGTGTCAAAACTTAATACACATATGATAGCTCTATAAAATCTAACTCTTTAATTGCAATGAGGTAATATTTTCTAGCCATCATGGCTACATTAGATCCCAGGGATGAAAAGTTCTGCTTCCAGATTTGCTTGTTATCTCTACGATGCTGGAACTATCTTGTTACTTCTGTGGTCTAGGTTACATTTCCTGTTTTATAACATAAAGTAATTATGCAGACTCCAAAGGTCTTTTCAATGATCATAGGTTCTGTGAACCTATTAAACTTTGTGTTTTGAATGTGATAGTCTGAAAGAATACCGGACAATCTAGCCTGTATTCAGAAGAGAGGGACTGGAATGAATGCACGATTTATGAGAGCGAGGCACTCCCTTCTGCCTTTGTCTGGGTCCTTGGCTGTAGTTTGGTTCAGATGCTGCTTGATATGCGGCCAACACAATATCAGAAGTATGTGAAAGACACTGAAGGTTTTCCAAGGACCTTTGCTAAATGCCACAGTTATTTCCAAGTCTATTATAAGAAGAGTAATAAAGCATGAAAATGGACAACTTCTTCTCCACTAGTTCTCAAACAGAAAAACGTGGATGCTTTAGAAAGGCTTCAGGCTCTTCTGCTCCACAGATTAAATTCTGCAACTTAATGCAGTGCCAGCACAATGAGTCAGAGGTGGTGGTGATGGTGGTATTAAGGGTTCTGGGCATTGCCAGCACTGCCCCTGTAATCTGCTGCCAAGAGATCTGCACAAGGGATCTGCTTCTGCCTAGGGCACTTTTCAAACAGGAATCTAGTTAGCAGCGAGACTTTCAGAAAGTAACTCTCTGTGACCATACCTGCTCTGACAGACTTGCGGTGTCTCACAAATGGGTCACAACACTTGGTGTCTTTGATGGACTAGCAAATGAACCAAAACCCTGATTTTGCTTTGTATTGCAACTCGTTTGTGTGTGTGTGGGTGTGTACGTGTAAATGCTAAATATTCTGCTTACTTGGATTTGTATGTATCATGAAGGCTTATTACTGGTAACTTGTGTTTCCATTTTATACTTTCTTAAAAATTGGTGAGACAGTCTTCTCATTGCAAAAAATTTACCAGTTCCCACACTGTAAGTTCTGTCACAAGTTCTAACTGGCAAACCAAGGCAATAATGAAAGATTGAATAATGTGCACAAGTACAGATTCATGAAACTCATGTGGTAGTCAAGAGGAAGTAAGTGTAGCTATTAAACATCAAAAGGTCTTGGGTTTTAGTTGTGTTCTCCCTCTTTTTTCTTTTCTTTCTTTCTTTTTCTTTTTTTTTTTTCTTTATTTATTTATTTATTTGGCAAGGTTTTATTATGCAGTTTGGACTGGCCTTGAACTCACTTTGTACTCAGGCTGACCTCAAACTTGTGGTCATCCTCCTGTATCAGTCTCTTGAGTGCTGGGATTGCAACCCCACCATACCCAGCTCCTTTTCTTGTAATTCATGTAATTTTAAAATACTTATAGGTTTGTAGGTCATTGTTCATTTTGTGTGGTTATCATGTTTGCTCTCATTGGCTTATTTTCCATCCTTCTGTTATCTCACATTTATCTCTCTGTAAAAGTAAAAAACAAACAAAATAAAAACAGATGTAGAGTGTTTTGTTTCTGAAAGCAGATTTAAAGTGACTCTAAATCTTCTCCAGTTTTAGAACTACATGTGAACAGTATTGATATGCCTACTTCTCTTTCCCAGGTTTACATTGTCTTTTAAATGTCACTAGAGGAAAACGCCTCGCTGACTCCATGTGGGTCATTACTGAACATGGTGCAGTGGTATTGCATTCATAATTCTTTTGGTTGGTGTTTGTTTGAGTTATGTTTGCTTCATAACAAGGTACTCTAAACTCAGTGGCATTAAAAACACTCAATTTGCTATGCTCCATGAATCTATAGATCTAGACTTTGTAAAAAATGCAACAGGAATCCTTTCTCTCTTCATGAGGTCTGGGCCTTAGCCTGAGAAAACCCTAAATCTGGAGATAACTTGAAACCTGAGGACAATGAAGTCATGTGGAGGTTCGTTCACAAGTTTAATAGATGATGCTAGATGCTTTAACCTCTAGAATTCATTCTCTCCTCGTGAACGTGGTGATAATTTTAGTCTCTATTTGAAGAAATATCAGGCTGTAGGTTAAAAGAAAGATGTAGATACCTAACAGTTATTGAAGGTTCACTGTGCCAGAATTCTGCAAGTATTATTCTTATATTGATTAATGCTTTATGTACCTTAAAAGTATATATTTTTGTTTGAAAGATTTTTAAAAGACTCAGAACAGTTAATATACTCTGCTGTGTCACACAGCTGATACAAAAAAGACTGAACTGAACCTCCATTTACCAAAGGGAACAGTACTTACAGCACCAGCTTATTGGATATTGTTGGATATTCTGAGTCAGATAATAATGGATTGGAACAATTTCTAGTAAAAAAATGAATACATTTAAATTCATTATGCAAGACTATACTTCTGTCGGCCAAGTCATAAGATCAGCAAGTTTTGATTGGCAAAGTTTCTTAAATGTAACGAAGAGTGCAAAACGTTTCATAATGTAAATGTGCTAAACAGAGGAAATAGTCGTTTCTTAGTTCATAAAATAAGATCCCTTTCATTGCTCTTCTTGTCATGAGTAGGTCCATTTGCATTTTATTATTTTGAGGAATTGGGCAAATTGCTAACTTTTATTCATAAATGTTAACTATCAGATGCATCTCCTCATCTTTGCCAACCTGCTGCTCTCCTAATACTCTAAAAGTACAGAACAAATTCAACCTTACGAATACTTACCAATTCCACACACGGAAGATCTTAAACATCTGTCTCTATTTTTTTGGTTTTTTTTAATTTTATGAAACTCAATGTAGAAATCAGGTATTGTTTATCATGACAGCTATAAGAAATATATTTATGGGATTACTTAGTCCTAAGTGAATGAGGTAGCTGAATTTTCCAATTTAGTTTGTTTTTTCTTGTTTTTGTTTTTAATCTTTTTTATAGATCAAAGACCTGTTTTCAGGAGAATTTTCTGACTCTTGACAAACCGTGTGTCACAAAATATGACTAAATTAAGACTGTGCAAGCTTCATACATATTGGTGAATTGGAGATACTTGATATATATTTGGTTCTTTTATTTTCACTTACCAGCTATAAGTAACAGTTTGTGCCAGTCTTTAGGTTGTGTCCATTACAAATAAGTTGCATTTATTCTACATATATCCACTATGTCACAGAGACTAGTAAAAGGGAAAAATAAACATTTAAAAAGCAGAGGTTTGAGTCTTCCTGTTGAATCTGTGGAGGGAGATTTCCCACATTTTGTGTATTGTATTTTGTCTATTGATGTCTATTTGTTTATTCTACTTTTTTTTTGAGTACTGATGAATATAACCCTTCATATGAGCTATATCTCCAGTCCTTTTTCTTCTTTTTTTTCTTCTTTTCTTTCTTTCTTTTTTTTTTTTTTTTTTTTTTTTTTTTTTTTTTTTTTTTTTTTTTTTTTTTTTTTTTTTTTTTTTTTTTTTTTTTTTTTTTTTTTTTTTTTTCTTGACAGTCTTGCTATATTGCTAAACTGTCCAGGCCTTTAAACTTTGACCCATCTGAGTCAGCCTCTCAGAGTATTAGGATTACAAAACTCAGCCAGCACACTGGGCTTTTCCTTTTTCTTAAAGGATTTAATTTAGAAAACATGTAAGTACTTTCTCATCTCTTTGACAGTTTGATGACTCGGGGTATCTTTCCGAAGGATTTGGGAGCCAAGTATTTCAAATACAAACACCAATGCAGATAACACTCTTATCTCGCAGTGGGTGCCTTGGTCCATGTGGTAAAATCTACCATAATCATGTAAGACATTTGTTTCTCCTAATGAAGTCCGTAGTTATCCCAGTAATGGTGATAATAACACCAATCACCAGGTAAGTTAAGATTGGTGACAAATCTTCTCACTTGAATAATAATTTGTCATTGCTGTTTCATCTTGGAAATATGTATATGATGAGTTATGCAGGCTTGGTTATTACAAAAGATTAAATTTTCTATGTCTGTTTTTGCAATATCTTAGTGAAATTCCTGTGACGTGCACTACTGGTTTCTTTCTCTGCTTTGTGTAGAGGATTTCTAGTTTAGTAAAGGATCATGATTTACTTGTAGTTTTGGAACATTAGTAACTTATAATCTATGTAATGCATCTTATAAATTTTGCCCTTAATTTTGCAAAATATTTCCTAAATTACTATTTCTACTTATCCTGAGTTTTCCAGTTATTCTGTATATTTGATTTTTCATTTCTCCATGACAGATTTAAGTGATTTCAAATAGTATAGCAAACATGATTAACATTTCTCTTTTTCATTACTTTATTTTATCTTTTTAATCTTTGATTTTGTTAGTATGCGTTTGCAGTATATAACAATTACATTGATTGTGTGAGGAGTTCATACATCATTTCCAAAGTCAGAGATGACACACATAATCTAGATAAGGCATCTTTAATTCAGTTAGATTTGAGGTTGGAAAATGAAAGGTTAAGACACAAAAGGTATAGTTTTGTTTTCTTTCCACCTATGAAGGGAAGTAATAGTTTAACTAACACAGCTACTTGAAAAATCAATGCACTTTCTTGAGTACTTCCAGACATATATGCAGAGGATTGACTTGGAAAAAAATTTAATGTCCTTCATTGAACCATAAGAGAGTTTGTAGACATTTTAATATTTTCCTAAATGTTAATGTAATTTAATTTGTATGCTAATAGAGTAACCCATGGAATAAAGATAAGTGTTTCATTTTGAAAATGTTATCAGAATGTAAAGGCATTGGAAAGGCACAGGTTTCCACCACAACAATACCATTTAAATTTAACTTGATATAGAATTAAGTTTCTTTCCCTGAATTTTTAGTTTTCACATATAGCAGGCAGTATGTTCACTTTGGTATCAATTTTTAATTGATAGTTTTTAAATGCCTCATCGCAACTTCATATTAGCTTCATCTCTTGAGTAGTATAGTTTTTGTGATCAGATAAGAAAGAAAGAAAGAAAGAAAGAAAGCCAAGCATATTCAAGTGTTGCCAATCTTCTGCATACCAAAAACGGAATGTAATAAGTAATTCTATTTTCATTCAGGTCTCCTTACCCACAGTGTCCCAGAAAGTCAACTGCCTTTTGTGAAGCTAAATGAATGGAATAATCAGAAAAGCACAGAATCTGCGAGGAGTCAAAGACCTAGAATCCTTATAGCAATACAGGTTAAAATAATCTACATGATAAAGAGAGGGTATAATTAGAAAAGTGGGAACCTCAAAAAGGAGTTGCTCTCAATAAGGCACACAGAGGATGTGGATTAAGGGAGATATAGAGGATAGTACCTGAAAACTTCAAGAAAATAAGAGTCACGGAAATTCAGGAAATAAGGGTTTTGTTAAGGCTATCTCCAGGAAACCCCTTTAATGTTTGAGGTATGTATATAAAGAATGTAAATGCTCTTAGAATTAAATTTTTCCCTTTTCAAAATCTAAATTACTATTTTATAATCTATTTTATTCAATTACTTTTTTCACTTTTTAAATTTATGTTTAACTGATAATGAAAGCATAAATTGTACTTATTAGTGGGGTACAATGTACTGTGCATTACCTGTACACATTGAGTATTGTTTAGTTTTCTTTAAAATAAAATTTTCAAAAAAATTTTTTCACCCTACTCCAAAATAGCACAATAGAATTTCTTATTTCTAACTTGAACTCAGTATTCTTTGGTCTACATTTCTTGGTTCCTCCTTCCCTACCCTCCCCATCTGGTAACTATGGTTCTGCTTTCAACTTCAATGTGATCAACCAGTTTAGATATTGCATATGAGTGAGATTTTGCAGTATGAATTTGGTTTTCTGTGCCTGGATTATTTTACTTAACATAATGATCTCTGGGGCATCTATGTTATCATAAATGACTGGATATCATTCATTGTATGGTTCAATATAATATTCCATATATATTGCATTTTCATTATCTGTTATTCAATAATTGTTTTGGAATGTTTATGAATTTGCTATCATGTAAGTCTTATAGGGATAGTTTAAATAGTTTCACAATTGAAGAGACCAGCAAGTTTCTCAGAGGCAAGTAATAGTCAAATACAACTTGGATTAATAGCCTCCCCTATTACAAAAAATGCTTGAATCTAGTTATCGAACTGTAAATCATGTAAACATGCCTTTGATTTTGCATTATTTTGATTACTAGAATAGTTCTTCAATATTGTCACAGAATCTTGGAAAGAATGGAAAATTCAAAGTTCAAAATCCTAGAATAAGTTCTACTTATAACTAAATCTTGCAGGTAACTAACCAAATGTATTGAATGAGGCAAACACTCACTAACTTTAGACAGAAAAAAATAATTGGGAAAAGTAGACCAGAAAACATTTTACTCACTCTTTATTTGCTTTTGTAAAACTACATAAGTGTGTTTTAATTTTTTAAAGCTAATTTGAGTTAATACTGGACTGCATTATTACAGAGATACTCATCTTGGGAAAGAATATTAGTAGAACTGTGGTACAGAAACTTTGGGCATACCAGCACAGAAACTTGATGTCTTAGTTACTTTTCTTTTGTTACTGAGACAAAATACCTAATACCCAAATTTAAAAGGGGATAGATCTATTTAGCTCACAATTTGTAGAGGTTTTAGTCCATAACTGACTAGCTCCAAGGAAGGTGGATAGGCAGAGGATTGCAGAAGAGAACCAATTCATGAAAAATAGAAGACAGCAAAAGCAAGCAAACAAAGATGGAGAAACAAACCAGTTTCTGTCTCTTATATTGTATACAGGGTACTGGATTAGAGCAGTACCAAATCAATCATTGTAGTGATTTAACAATCACTCACCCTTAATTCTAACTCCCTTAATCCTAGCATTGCACCATGAATCAATCACACACCTTAGATCAAGTTACCTCTGAAAAACTCCTGCCTATGACTGCATGAAACTTTGGAAGCTCATCTAGATACAAGCCACAACACCAACAATAGAGTAATTCCAAGAAGATGAAGGTGATTAATAAGCTAGGGAGAAACTAAAGTGACTTTGAATTATGCCTAAAATATGTCTCAGAAATCACCCAGGGAGAGATTCTCTGAGGTCACACACATTGGAAGCTTCTTAGAATTAACTATCATAAGAGTAAGTATTGACTGAAATTACTATTGACATATATAACTAGACAACTATTTGACAGAGTGAATAGTGACTGGAATCCATATTCTGGACTCAATATAGTATACCAATATCCCAGAGGAAATCACTTTGTCTTTCTGCTTTGAATGCAAAAGCTACACTACATGTCTCTCAGTGACCAGGACATGGAAGGAAGCATAGCACATAAACTAAAAGTATGTCAGTCCAAAAGTATTAATAATATCACACTACACAATAATTTCTACTCTAACATGTTGCTATATTATTGCACTTCGTAGATTTAAATATGGATAAAGAAAGGTGGTGATCATGTATGTTGGTTAACAGAGGATCAGGATTAATTAATAAAAGAGAAAAATCATAGATATCTGTAGCACTTGGGAAGTTGAAAGTTTCACCAACATGGTTTCAATTATTGAATTTCTTTAAGATATTAAAAAAAGAACCACAAAATATTTCACACACTTTCTTAAAGCCAAATGCATTATCATCACCTCCTTCCAGTGCCAACATTCCTAGTTCAAGACAGAAGCTGTGAATCTATGTATTTGTCATTAGAAAGTTGGGTCATAAATTCTTCTGTGGTATTTCAAGTACTCATCTTATTCTTTTGTGACCTCTGTGTAGTTTATTGAAATTTTGAATGTTGACCCCAGTCTTGACTATGAAAAATACTTTTTTCAGGTTCCTCCTTATTCCTCATTTCCCCATGCAATAAAAAGTTTTCATTGAATATTAAAGTTCCATATTAATACTTTTATTCAAAAGAAAGCTATTTGTTCTTCAGTGTCATGGTTTGTCACAAATTATAGTGAATTCTGGCAGTTACCATCTGAAAATGTAAATGTAGAAGAGAATGTAATAGAATAAGAAGGAGAAGAAAGAGAAGGAGGAGGAGGAAGAGAAAAAGGAGGAGGAAGAGGAAAAGAAGAAATGGTAAAATATAGAATAAAATTTAAACAGATACATGCTTGTGGAACTGTATTTTCCTAGTGGTGATTGGAGGGTGTGTGTGTGTGTGTGTGTGTGTGTACTACATTACAAATACTTAACTGTGGGCATATGTAACAGGATGCCCTGTTTTATTGTATACATCAAACAACATGAATGATTTTAGCCTCAGAATTTCCCCCATTCCTCCTCAATAGTCCTTTAAAAAGAGTGTAAAATATTTTAAGTTTACATATACAATACAGATAGGAAAAAATAACTCAAAAGACAAAGACTATCCTCTTGTTTAGGACAGAGAAGTGAGTTTTGAAATGCAAGAAAACTGTTAAATAAGAATTTCTAGAGTACGTTGCTTTTGAGGAAAAGGATAAAAAGTGAAATCTGAAAAACAAATTAATTGTTAAGATATTCTATATAATGTAGATCATAAGGAAAATAAACATTTTACATAACTGCAATAATAGAAAATTGACAACAAGAATCTTGTGAAACTTCTAAATTCAACTCTACTAATGTATTTTGAGAAATGGAATGAAAGATGAGCTCATTATCTAGTTGTTTTTTTGTTTCTTCATAAGAATAGTGTTACAAAAGCATGATTGTGACCAAAAAACACAACTCCTTTTTTTTATCTTCCATCATTTCTAGACCTTCCCTCACTGGAAGGTTTTTTTCTGATATCAGACTGAAGCATGGAAAAGCCCTTTCATTTTACATAAGAAAATGACAGTCTAAGTGACACTTTACCACATGCGTAGTCTCTACCATGTGGAATGTGCAGTAAAAGATAAGGATGGAAAATGAGAGGTTGATTTAACATGAAATTTTTCCTTTTTGGAGTTTAAATTTCATGCCAAGTGGAAATTTATAGTGAAAATATAATATGATTGGAAATTTAGATTTTCCTTTTTTCCACTCTCTACTTTTCTCTTCTTCATTCTAACTTGTTAGCCAATCCTGAGGACTTTTGAGTTACATATGCAGCTTTTAAAAAAGGAAACATTATGAAAAATATCTTTCTTTCCTTCCTAATTGTCTTAGTTACTTTTCTGTCCTTGCTTATACAAAACACCTACCACCCAAAATTGGGGAAGGAAAGGTTTATGTCTTACAGTTCTTGGGGGTTTCAGTCCATACTTAGTTGGCTCCAAGGCAGCATGGTGTGGCGGGGCAGCCATTTACGGTGGCCACCAAACAAAAGACACGAACCAGCAAGAGAGCTAAGACATGCCTTCCTCTCACCCTTAAAATGTATGTCGGCTCCACCCCTGGGCGGGTGCAGCACTCACACCACCAATCCCAGTGCTAAACAACACACCAATCGTGAGTGCCAGACTCAGCAGAGTCCAGGATTGCATGAGGCTTTGGAGGGACACAAGACCTTACCCACAACACTAATATTAGCTAATCACCCCCATTTGTGTGTGTTTCTCTCTATCAGATGATTACTGTGTCCTCTTGTCAAAGTAAAATATCTCCACTCCAGAAGGGCAACTGCTTTCTTTTATTCAACAGAAATGGGATACTCATTGTCAACTTCTTGAAGTTTCAGCTCACCTGTCTAGGTATCCTTTTTAGACAGGGAGAAAATTATGTACTACATACTGACTCCACTTGCTTCAAACAAATTCTGAAAGTAAAAGTTCATTCCATTACAACTTTACAATGCTCTCTTTTCTGTAACTGAGTTTTTTATTTTTTATTTTTTTCTTCGGAATAGGTCAGTTAACTCTTTTGGTATCCTCAGTTTCAGGATCCAAAATTTCAAATAATGGATGAATTAAGGGTAAATAAAATATGCATGTGTATCTTACAGCTATGATTTTTTCTGTTGACAGACTAGTATAGTAACTGAATGCTATTCAAATTTCTTTCTCTTTCTTTCTTTTCTTTCTTTCTCTTTCTTTCTTTCTTTCTCTTTCTTTCTTGCTTTCTCTTTGCTTTCTTTCTTCCTTCTTTGACTTTTTAAAGACTATCTCACTATGTAGTTTAGGCTGGCATAGAACTCACTGTGTAACTCAACTAGCTCTTGAACTCCAGGCAATTTTCCTGCCTCTGCCACCCAAGTGCTGAGATTGGAGGTGTGCATCACCATGCCTGCTCAGCATTTTAATTATAGGCAAAGATGTTCTATCATGAATCATTCTACAGTCTTGTGCAGCCCTTCAACGTGCTTCTAAATATCTGGCTATATAGTACATGGCATAAACTATGTGGAAACCTCCATTACTAAGAAAGGAGAAAATGCAGCATTCTGCATTTCTCCCCACATGGAGTGAGGTGAAGTTACAAAGTCCAATTGCTTTCTCCTGAGGAATATGTTCTGCTCAAGCCATTTTTATAACCTAGTCCAAAGAGTGACTCCATCAGTTTTAATTAATTTCCCTTATAAAGTGCATCATGATTTTTTTAATAATACACTTTTTTTGGTATTTTGGAGATTTTTTCAAAATTTCAATGTGAGCCTTGGTATCCATTGCAATTATAATTCTCCATATGAATCATTCAAATCACAGTGGTTAAAGCTCAAGAAAGCTGTACCTGGCCAGCAATGTATGCTTTATTACACCAGAGAAGGGTGGGGCTGGAGGGCTGGGGGCAAGTGCAAACGAGACAACCAACTAGGCAGAAAGTGTAAAATGGCCTAGAATCCCAGAGCTAATTGATGGAATGAGATATTTCCTAAAAAAATAACACGTGTGTAGAACACTGTAAACAAAATGACTGCAGTTCCATTGTTCATGGGACCAACCAGGAAAGTGCTATTTGTAATCTTTTACTTGGATCTGGCACTGTTCACAGGACTAAGCAGCAGATGCTGTTCACAATCCTTCATTTACAGATAGGTAGGAAAATTCCAAAGACCATACTTCTGATCTTTCATTTACATCTCATGAGTGAATAACAGTTTTTTCATGAGACAATTTATTTCTGGTGTGAGGCCAATAGGTTTTTGACAAATAATTGTCCCAATGCTGTATTTACATGAGGTAGAGAGCAACTGAAGTATATTGAGTTCCAAAAGTGCCTTTTTCTCTCTCCCCTCTTCTACCATGAGGCTTCTTTCCTGCTACTCGTGTCCAATAGAGTGTACATTTTTCTGTCTTCAATAAATCTACAACATTGCTTCCTTTTCCATCTTTTCCAATTCTTCGTTCAGGAAGGAATGGGAACTAAGTTCCTTGGGACCACATCTGGTGACACATCCATGTGCTATTAAATTCTATATCTTTTGCAAAAGGGACAGAAATCAAAACACGGATGGAGGGGTGGCAGCAGGATAGGGGAAGGAATGAGAAAAATAAGATGTGCTATATCCATAGACCAACTTTCCATGTGAAATAAAATGTTGTATGCTGCAAATTTGCATCAGTACAAAGAAAAATTTAACAACAACAAAAGAGCTAAAAAATACATTCTTGCTGGGTGTGGTGGCACACACCTATAATTCGAGCACTCTGGAGACTGTGGCAGGAGGATGGTTGTGAGTTTGAGACCAGCCCGGACTACAAAGTGAGCTCAAGTCCAGCCTGAACTCCATAGCAAGACCCTGTTTCAAAAAAAAAAAAAAATACAAAAAAAATTTTTGTATATCATGCACAGGTACAAATTCCCTATAATGCATGTGGTCATTATGTGTATTTAAATTGTACCAATAGATTTAAACAGACAAGAAACATATAAAAATAAATAATTAAATTCTATCAAGTGAAGTAGAAAATCATTTTTTATCTAGTAAATCAGGTAAAGAAACTAGTCAGTAAGTAAGATGAGTTTCCCAAACTTGAGCAGATAGTAAGTGCTAGGTATAAAAGTCACTAATCTGTTGACCCCAGGAAAGGTGATGGCTTTATGATATCACACACAAGTGTGGATAAGTTTTGGAAATCAGTGTATTTCTTTGTGTTAGGTAATTACAGATATTTGGAAAATGAGATCATAGTTAACTTCTCAGTCTTAAATTATCCACCTTATCAATTACCCATCTTTATTTTTATAGTTTATGACTGTTTCTCCAAAAGACAGCTGATACCAACATTGAGAAGAGATCTGATTCTACAGGATCTGGGATGCTAGATATATTCAGCAATTCTTCCCTTTCTCCATGCTCATTATATTAAGTGGTTCATGTGGCTTCTGCAGAAAGGGGTTTTGATATTCTGATCTTCATAATTTTATTGATCTTTATGATTGGTCTAAATAGGACAAAGATCGTCACTTAAATCAATGAATCTTTTTTTTTTTTTTTTTTGCAGTTTTAGTTTTCTATAGTGTGTTCGTCGTTTTGCCTCAGAAAACAGAATAAAGGAAAAATACACAGGAGAAAAGCAAATACCAAGTTTACAGAACTGATCTTTCAAGTAAACATGTCTTTCCTCCCATCCTATCTTTTAAAATTAAGTGATTTGGAAGAAAAGTTGCAGCAGAATGTCAACCTCTTGTTTAACATAAATAATATATTTCCACAAGAGACTGAGCAGGAATATGAAGGATTCACAGGAATGTATATGGAGGAAACCAAATAAATTAAAAGTTGACAGCATCTCCCCAAGTCACAAATTCATTTGCTTATTAAGGTTCAAAAATAAAATCAAGACCTGTACATTCTAACAAACCAAACATATATCCTGAATGAGAAAACAGCAGAAGCAATGGAGTTAGGCTGCAAAAAATGTTTATATAAAGTTAGTGTCTATTCATCTATTGTTCTTCTAATAGTCTAGAGACTTTAATCTCAGTGGAGAGTAAATTGTTAAAGGAATATATTTAACATGCGAGTGAAAAACAAGAAGATGTACTGACATAAAAAGTCTTTGAAGATATTTTAGAAAGAAAGTAGAATCCAATCACCCAAATCTTTATTTTAGATAGTGGCTAAATTGAGATTAAATAAAACAGGCTCATGTATCTTAAAAATCATTTGATGAAAGTGAGACTTGTATAACAGCTAAGCACTATTCATACAGTTTAATTAAAGGCAATGACAGTTTAGTGTGAATCAGTATAAATTCTTGATTAGAATTATCAGCATTCTCTGATTAATTAAATTTGCAATACATGGCATTTGAAAAACAATTTTCCAATATGGTGTAATGTTTCATCTCCTAGGGAAAAACAAAAGGTGTTTTCAATATAATCTACTAATATAAAATCAGTTTTCTTTTCAAATAGACCACGCGTTGGTGAGGGAGAAAGAGTATCAGTGGATTTTAGATATTTATTACATATAATTATTATATCATAGAATATTAAAATGAAAACTTATAGAGTTCACTCATTACATGTGCATTCTGCATTTTTAATTTACTTACTAATTAAAATTTAGTAATAACACTAAAATTAATGCTTGAGGTATTTTTGAAATCATTACAGATTATATGTATATGCAAAATATTAAGTATCCCTATGCATTAATTTCCAAATATTGTCAAATAAAGATTTCATACTGGAAACGAATGTCCATTTTGTATCAATTGTACTTTTTGTTGATATTTTAAAAATAAATTTTCAAGAGGTGTGCTAAAATATTTTCTGTGTTCCTAAATGCAGAATACTGTATTGTACCTTATAGAAGAAAGTTTATCTTCATTCAGGAAATTGTTTATTTGTTGCTTGAGAGTTCAATGTTAATGAATCAATAACATATAAAAGCATGCTTTGTCTAACAATGGGGATGTGATTTGACAAATGCATCACTAGGCATTTTCTTCCTTGTCCAAACATCATGGAATGTTTTGACACACACGCAAAAAAACCCTTAGCTGTAACATCAACAGATGATATCACCTTGTGGGACCATCGCTATATATGGAAGTTTTCCTTGACCTAAGCATCTTCATGCGATGCACGACTGTATGTTTTTATAAGTGTCTTTAAACAGAAACACAAATAAAAAAATACTTTATGTATTGATCAGATTTTGCAAATGCTGTGACAACGGCTCACCGCTATGTAACCCTGTACTTCTCCTAGGAGAGATGGTTCAATATTTGCCAACTCACTTTTGGCAGGAACTATGCAGAACATAAACCCAAATAACAAAAATTGACTGTGTGTGTGAATGTGTGTATGCATGAATGGCAAAAAGTACTACCAGTGATTTGCTATTTCATCTATTTGATATTTCATTAGGGGAAAGATTTTTGGCCCAGCTTTCCTTTTCAAATTTTTAAAAAATCAAATGCTTTAAAGGAAAGTATTGGGCAATCATTATCTTTGAAGAGTTTACTATTATTCCAGTTACAGTGTATTTTTATTGGAAGAAAAGACACTTTAAAACTGTTTCCCATATGCCAGGGACTATTTCAAATGAAAAAGACAAACTCTCATAAAGGAATCACAGTTTATTAGGAATGATTACTGACCACATATACTATAACATAGTAGGTATTATTCTAGTGGTATAAACAAAATTTTAAAATAAGATTGAGAGAGTAATCGATGCTTAAGGGAACTTGGGAAATCTTTTCAAAGAAGAGAGTTGCCTTATGCATTCAAGAGTGAACAGCACTTCTGAAAAGTGATAATGGTGTTTCAGATATTAGTTAAGGCAGTAGGAGAACGTGGCAGAATAAGGAGAAGTTCAAAGTCATTACAGACATGTTAAATAATTCAAAGGTTAAAACAAATAAGCAGTACAGAAAAGCTAATATAAGAGTATAATATCAAAGTTATCAGTTTGACAATTGGATAAAGGTGCTCAATTTTGCTTTCTATCCTCAAGATGAACAGAAATTGTTCCTAGACTATGTTGGATTTCATTCTCTCAATGGTTGTGAGCTAAATCTCTAATGGTAGGCTATACATTCAAGCAAACCAAATGAAAAGTGCCCTTTTAGAGTTAAAGATAGACAGGGCTTTGCTTCTTATAAGAAGCTGTCAGTATGCTTTTAATATGATTTTGCATATACTTATTTATCACAACTGTGGCTAAACTCAGAGATGAGAGCCAGGAGTATAGCACAGTGCTACAGTGCCTTCCTGGTAAGTGCAAGGTCCTGAGTTCAATTTCTGGTACTAAAAAATAAAATAAAATAAAATAAAAAATAAAATCAGAGATGATCGCTGATATTGAGGCATTAACTGTCATCAGCCATCCTATGTGAACCTGAGACCTTATGTGAGCATTAGAGTTGGGCGTGTGCTTAAATATTTAAAATATTATCCTAAGTACATGCTTGCCTTTTAATATATATTTTTAAAGTGTACTGTTTCTTCCTTATTGTGAAAGATCACTTTTTAAGTTCTGCTTCATACTTATGGTATACTGATGCCTATTCACTGCTGCATAGGTCCTGCTGAAATGAAGACTTGCTTTGGTAGTTCTATAAATTTACTACAATGTATTTCTCAGGTATTCTGGTATACAGAGTATGGTGTAATTCTACTCAGGATTCTAATTCTGAATATTGTGAACAGAACTGTCATTTTAAGAAAGAATACAAGGGGCTGTTCACCCTGGAAATCTCCAGAGACTAGCAGTCAATAAAGAACAGTGACAGAGAACAGCATGTGGTATGGTCCCCTGACAGTGTCTGGCACAAAAGCTCTGAAACACCAGTGACCAGAAGCAGGGACCAGCAGCCCACAGTGTCAACCACTGATGTGCAGCATTAAATGGCATAGACCACTAGCATCAGGGCTGCTAACAGAGTTGTACTTTGCCAATTCATCATTTCTATCTGAATTGCGCAGAAGAACCATCAACTAATTTGCAGTACTGCATGTATGCCACTTAGAAAAGACCATGTGAAGAAATCATGGGAAGGCAAAGAAGAAAGTCCTAACTAGAAATTAAATTCTAAAGAAATTTATTTTAGATTTTTTAGTCCCAGCACCATGAAAATCTAAATCTCTGTTGTTTTGAGCAGCTCAGTCTGTCCATAGGTTTTTACAAGGGCTCTAATATCAACAGGTATTTCATATGTGTACAAAATAATATACACATATGTTGTGTAGAACCTGATACATAATAAACACTGTAACTTTAAACACTATTTAATAAGTAGCCAACAATAATAGAAAACTATAAAAATTTGAATTGCATACCCAAAGTTGAGGATAAGCATTTGATATTTCTACAACTGATAGAAGTTTACCTGTCCATGAAAAGAATATGTAGTGCTTGGTATTGATTTAACTTTTTATTGAATTACACCATTCCATTAAAAAACAGTTGTGTATTTGTTATCATAAAGTAAAAACATTACTTTGCTTCTGAAATGCAACAATTTTGCTTTCTTGTTTCAGAACAAGAAATGGCACCATCTGCTTCAAATGATATATAGTTACTTTCATTTGAACAAACAGATTGAAATAAAATTTGGTTTGGTGCTTGGGCTGCAGAAATGGATATTACAATGGTTTCACAGTGCCATCGTAATAAAATCTGTAAATCTCCATTATTGCAAAATAAATGATGCCCGAATTCTCCAATATTTAAGATAAATGAGAAAAAGTCTTTTCTCTGTTAACATTTTTATACATACAGCACTAATCATGCAAAGCACAGAAGATTACCAATAATGCATACAGTTTGTTAGTTCTACATTTTTGGGGAATTATTCACATATAATAATAGCTTAATTAGAAATTTCAGGAGGGTATAACCTTGAAAAATGAGTGGATTTTAGAATTATATAAAATTGATATTTTGTATTTTTTTAGTAGTTAAACTTTTATTTTACTTTTAAAATTTTTAAGTACTTTGTTTTCCTTTTTTACAAAAGGCAGACAATGATTTTTGTTCTGCAATCATGTTGTGCACTCTCTGGATAGTTTGTATTTTTAAAACTCTTGATTCTCTCTGCCCTCCTGCAAGTAGTATGATTGGAGAGGTAATTATTTGTAAATGTGTTTACATAAGAGGTCTACTATGATATTCATGTTGAATTTTTATATATATGTGATTGAATTGGAAGTCCTAGAATTCCACTGTAAACATGACAGTGACAATATTATTCCTGAAGGAAGTTCAAATAGAGTGACCTCTCTTTTCTTGAAGCAGGGGAAAACTAAACCTAAAAATAGGGAACACAGAGGCAGCATTTGTTTGCAAGCACAGCTCATATCTTATAAAGGCGAAAACACAAACAAGAATAATATATGTGGGAAGATACTTAGATATGCATCTTCCACATGAAAAGTACTCAAAAAGAAATAAAAATAAATAGAATGAATTTATTTTGTTCTATGCGAATGAAGTGAATATACTCCTACAATACCATAGACAGAGAAAGCTATATTTAATACATATGTTGAACATTTATGAAGAAATGGCAAAAATGAGTAAGAAAAGTTACAAATAACTGAAATAAAAATATGTGTGAACATTGTCTTACTAGAAATTTTGATGACATATTTTAGATAAATGCTAAAATAAATTTATAAAGTAGCAACCAGCCAACATATTGCTTAGTAAGCATTATTGACTATTGAGTGTTTATTCCAGGTGGTAGAGTGCTCAACTACTATGCATAAAGCGCTGCATTGAACTAGTTTACATTTTCACCAACAATTTAAAAGTGTTCCTTTTCCTTACAACCCTGCAAGAGCTTTTTTTATATTATACGTATTTATATTTACATGAAATTAAAAACAAATTAGAAACAGCAATACATCTCATGTTAATGTTCAGAACAGTATGGATAATGAAAAGTAATTCCTTGAGTTTCATAATATGCAAAATATAACAATGACAACTGTTACGATAATATTTTTATAGAGAATTTGTATTTTCAGTGCTATACATGCTTCAGTTTTAATGCCTAAAGTGATCCACTTGAAGTAATATGATTCCACTTTTTTTTAATTTCAATGTGTCTTTTTTATGACAAAATCTTTAAAAATATTCACTGTATTTTTAAATCACAACACATATGTGATTTAAAAGAAATAATGTTTTAAAAGAAATAATTTTTAAATGACATAAAATGTGCTAATTATATACAAGAAAGTAATAATAAAATCTATTACACTAAATTTAGACATATTTTCCATCACTAGTAGCTTAAAGATAACAAAAAGGCAACTCTAACCTAGAAGATATTTTAGCCACATCTACAACAAAGAGTTAGCATTTAAAAAATATAAAGAACTACAAATCAGTAAGAAAAAAAAGCAATAGAAAGAATGAGCTTGGCTGAAAACATTAGCTGCTAAATAGATATGTATCAAGACCACCGTGAAATATCATTTTATGCATATGCAACTGGCAAATATTAAGAACTCAGACATAGTAGCCGGGCGTGGTGGCGCACGCCTTTAATCCCAGCACTCGGGAGGCTGAGGTAGGTGGAGTGTTGTGAGTTCGAGGCCGGCTTGGGCTACAACGCGAGCGCAAGGCCAGCCTGAGCTACATAGTGCGACCCTGCCTCAAAAAACCAGGGCTGGGGAGTTTGGCTCAGTGGCTTAAGCACCTGCCCTGGCAAGCACAAGGTTGTGAGTTCAATCCCCAGTGCCGCAAAAAAAAAATAAATAAATAAATAAATAAAAAGAACTCAGACATAACCAAGATCAATAATATGTATGAGAAATTACTGGGGAGGAGTGTGGGAAAAAAGAAACTGTAAGGTTGAATATTGTTTATATACCTACAACTCAGAAATTCCAGTCCTACATGCATTTCTAAGACTATCTCTTGCACATACGTAGTTTGCTAACTCATTTTTATAGAAAATTGTGATTTATTTTTTGCTTTAAATATAATTTTCTCTTTTTTGCTTTTTTTATTCATATATGTTTGTAGTATATACTTACATTCCTTCTGTGGAGTTGGTACATGGACACAACACATCTTAATCCCTTTTATTGTCTTAATTCCTTTTATTCCTTTCTCTCTCCTATTCCCTCCTTCCATCTCTTGATCCTCTTCCCAGTTGAGAAAGATCTATCTCCCTATTTCCTATGATCTAGCTTTTATTTTGTTCTTTATCTATAATTTGGATAACTCATATAAGAGAATCCAGGTGATATTTAAGGTTGTGTTTCAGATTTATGTCGCTTAACATCATGGTCTCAAGGTGCATCCATTTTCCTGCAAACCACTGAAGTTTACCATTCTTTATGACAGGGTAGTACTCCATTGTGTACAAATAACATATTTCCTTTATTCATTCATTTATTCATGAACACGTACACCACTTGCAAGATTTGGCTATTGTAAGTTCTGCTGCTGTAAACCTAGGTGCACACGGTTCCCTATAATATGATATTTTAAAAATCTTTTGGAAGATAACTGCATGAGTACTAGCTGAAACAAATGGCACTTCTAGTTTTCATTTTTTGAGTAATCTCTGTACTAATTTCTATAATGGGTGTATCAGTACTGTAAAAGGTTTCCTTTTCCCCTGAAACCTCACCAGCATTTTTTATTATTTGATTTCTTAAAGGTAAGGAGACACAGCATAACACTTAATCTACTACAATTAAATCATTATGTAATCAACTTTAAATTTTAAACTATATGTCCTTAAATCTAAACTGTAATTTCTTCCCAGTCTCTCCATATAAAGTCTTCTAAGTTATCTTATGGATTTCCAACTTTAAATTCCTAACCATAGAGGATGTTTGTATTTAATCATTATGTGTGCCAGAAATGTGGTTATAGTAACAAGACAGTTATTTAAGGGGAAATACTATACTGGTGACAGTCTTCTTGCTTAGAAATATTATTCATCTTTCCTTTGTTCCTGCTTTAAAGGTTGTGAGGACTGGGGATGAACTATAATTGATTGACTTATTATGTGCAGGTACAGGTAGTGACTGCAAAATACTAGATTTTGACTTAGTTTCATTATATTCATAATACATAGGTCAATAGACATTTTTAAATTTTATTTTCACGAAAATGGGAATAAAATAAGTCTTTCAATGATCGAAATAAGAATTGCAATTAGGATCTGTCATTCTATAAAATGCTGTACAAAATTCTGTTTCTGCTTTTTTGTGCTGTCATGTACATGCACATATGCATGCATGTATGTGAGTACAGGCCTGCAAATATATGCATGCTCACACAGACACATGCACACACACACACACACACACACACACACACACAACTCCCCACTCAGCAGTTTGCTTATTTTGTGTGTGATGTTGGAGACTGAAACACAAGACCTTTGGCTTGAGCTACATCATCAGCCCTTTTTGATTGTTTATTTTTGAGATAGCATCCCACTAAGGGGCTAAGTTGCCCAGTCGTGGCTCTAAATTGAGATTCTCTTGCCTCAGTCTCCTAGAATGCTGGGATTACAGTCATGCATTACCACACTGGGCTTCCATGTATTTGCTGATATTTCTACTTCTTGCTTCCCTTTTATATGCATTCACAGGTACATCATTTTCTTAGCAGTTTCTCTGTAAGGCACTTAGGGATAGATTTCAGTTTGTTTTTCTATTTCTATCCCACTATTCTCCTTTGTTTCTTGTCTTTTAACTATCATTTTATAATGATAATACATTTCATATATTATATATGTTCTATGTTTATTTAAACTCTTAACTATTTTATGTAGAAAATAGAAATGGATTGTTTATATTACTTTTTTGAAAACATCTACCCAAATACATTTTTGTCTTGGCTACTTTTCTCTCATTTCTGAGACAAAATAAACTGATGCCCAAAATTAGGGAAGGAAAGGTTTATTTAGCTTATAGTTTTTGGAGGTTTTCAGTCCATACTTAGCTGGCTCCAAGGCAGAGTGACATGGCTAAGGATTAACTGTTCATGGCAGCTGCAAGTGACAAGAGTGAAAAGGCCAAAAGGAGAAACGTACACCTCCTTCCCTCCCTTATATTGTATGCCAGCTACTGCCCATCCCTGGGCAGGTGCAGCAATTACACTGCCAGTCCCAGCACTAGATAACAAACCAGTCACAAACACTAGACTCAGCCACCTCCACGACTGCATGAGGCTTTGGGTGGGCGGGTCGGGTATTTATACACAAACCTTAGCAATTATGTTTTGTTTTGTGAAGCTCTCAGTTGATTTATTTTGTGTGGGTCAATTACCCTTAATAGGAAACAGTCTCTCTCAGAGTAACAGGTTGTACTTTTAAAACCTCAAGACAGAAGGCCAATTCTGTTGATCAATTTTCAAAACCAATCATTTCAGTGATAAAAGAAGTCAAACTGGTTGAGTATAGTGTAAATACAAATAAGTCATCTCCTTTCCTATTTCAAATGCATGACCTCTCTCTGCATTCTCTTTCATTTTATTTATGAAAGAATCAAAGTCAATCATCAATAATCAAAGAATGTAAATTTTCTAATTGTATTTGATGATAGGAAGTTACAAGAATTTAACTCACAGCCATTTGGCAGCAGTTTTAGTGAAGAACCTAGCTATGATGAAATAGTTTATAAAAGCATTTGTAGAAGCAAGCCTTTGATTCACTGATGTTCAAATTACAATTCTTTCAAGTAAGGAGTTCATTTTATTTTGACAGCTACCAAAATCGTGGTAGCCAGGTGGTATAACTGAAAATAAACCTAGGTTTTACCCTTCAAAGCTCCTCTACTGAAGACACACACTTTCATGAAAAAATTCATCATATGTAATATTATGTCTAAATATACAAGTTCCCCAGTAGACCCTTATCCTCCAATCAAGTATCTTTCTATATTTTTTGAATGTAGTGATGTCTGATAAAATCTGTGCCCTTTTTACCAGATACTTTATGCTGAACAGTTACGTGCAGTTATTGAGGAAAACTATGATTGAGGTATACAAGTAGGGTTGAAGCTATACAGAGCAATTTTGGACCAAATGTTATTACATCCATTCACATGGATGTAGCCACTTTCACACAAACAAGCTCTCTTATTTTTGACACATGCAAATAAATCATAGTCTTATTTGATTGGTCTGCAATTCTTCATTATTACGAGGAACTACATTATTGATAAATGGCAGCAGACAAAGGGAACTCAATGTCATATCAGGTAGCATTGAAAGATTCAATGTAGATATGACTCGCACCAGTGGCAATTAAAAAAATAACACCTTATTTTCTAATAATGCCCTTAGATGAATCTCCAGGCAGTTTGTGTAACTTTTATTATTACAACCATTCAATAATTTAAAAGTCCAACCTTCATGTAAAGTGAAACTTAAATCTCTGTCTAATAGAAACCACCTCACCACACACACAGACACAGATACAGACACAGACACACCTCCATACATAGAGTTCGTCCCAGGTTGAGACATCATTGGGGCAAAAAAGAGAATGATCAATCCTCACTTGTAGACTGGATCTTCTCTCATCACTCCTTTGCTGGTCTTTGTGGCACACTAGGGTGTAAGTTGAACAGAAAAGAGAGGAGGGGAAAGTGGTATCCCGCACCAATACAGCTGTCATCAGGTTTCAGTGATATCTAGAAACAGTGTCTGGTCATTTTCCACCAAGAATGTTAGGACTGGTCTGACAGCACATCCCATGGTGAAGGGGTTGCACTGGTCCACACTTTTTGAAGCATTTCTCAAGTTGGCAGAGGTTGTCTCTTCAGTGCTCTTCTGGAGCTGGCTCATACTTGCTGAAATGTGCAGATTGTGTGCACCACTTCCTTTTATTATCCTGGAAAGATCATTTGACCTTATTTTACAATAGGGGATACAAAATAGTACTTCCCTTATAGTCTGGTTATAAAGTGAAATACATGATACCTATAACATTGTAAGTATGCAATAAATGTTTCCTCATATAAAGGGGATTATGAAGAGAAAAATGCTATGGTAGTAACGTATTGCTGCTTGGTTCAACTAAAAGCCACAGGCAATTTGGCATTTTGTAATATTTCATGTGTCTTATGGATTCCAAAGATGATACTGCATTTAGCCTGAATTCTTCTCTAGAAAACACACACATATTATTTGAAAGCAAATTAGGAAGAATAACCAATTTTCAATGCAATTATCATATCAGTGTGTGACCAAGTTTGTAAAAAAAAGGGTTCTAGTTGATTTATAGTTGGTATTGAAGGTCACTTCAAGAATATTATAGTTAATGTTTGGAAAAGAGGTTTGTGCTGAAGTAAATGAGCTATTTCAGGCATCATGGTTAACAATGAGGCCTGCTATTTGAACTGCATTTGTTAGAGTTCAGCTGGAGAAATAAATTGTGACTCATGTAAAACAAATACATAATTTTAAATTGAAATTTGACTGGCTTAGAACTAAAAATTAGCTAATGATATTTGTTAAGTGAAATACACGCAAAATCAAAATAATAATCAGTCATGAGCCTTATCTTCTTTATTTAAGGAGTAATGTAAACCTAAACTGATCTTTATCCTTTCTAAATATCTTAGTAACCTATTTCTTTAATGAAAGTTGTATTTGCTTATCTGTGTGTTCTGGAATGCTAATACAAAAGAAAACTGTTTGGTTTTAAAATGTATCCAGTTGCAGATACAAGTTTGGAGTTTGTAACTACATACCTACAATGAAAAGATTCTGAAAAGGAAAACAACTTATGTAAAAAGTTTTCAACTGTCTCAGTAGTAACTTAGAAATTGGCTCACTTATCCCTGCACAGCACTGAGAATGAACTCTGATTTACCGTATTTATCTTCATTGCTAGTGACTCAGTTTTTAAGGGCACAGAACGTCTTCTAGTTATGTTATAAATCCAACGCCAAATTGGAATAATTACCAAAACATCCATCCCTCGATAATATTACACAAATCTTACCAGTTTGAAACTAGTTCTTTCAAAAACAAAATTGAAGTGAATACAATTAAATAAGACTTGTCAAAGTTTGCAGAAAGTAAATTTCAGAGTGAACTCAAAATCAGGTCTGTAAGACTACAAATATCACAGTCCTCTGCTTTTCATTAACTATATAAAGAGTACACTCAAAATATATATATATTGAATTCATACATTCTTTAGATTATAATAAAAATTATAATTAGAAACATCTGCAACATGTGAAAGTACATGTTGATGAGACCTTTCATAAGTGGATACTCTGGCAGTGTCTGGTGGGTTATTTTCTGACATCAAATAATTACTTTGTTATGCATTATTTATTTGGATTATACTTTTAGCCCTTGCTTATAATTTCAGAAGAAGAATGCTTTTTCTCTATCTTTAACCTGAAGAATTTCTAGTTGATGTATACAGAAAGTAGACAATAGTTTCAGAAAATTTGAAAAACGATATTCCACAGCACATTCAATTCGTTTCAAACTCGCCTTTGTTGTAGCCTCTTTGGATAAGACATTGATCACTAAATAACTATAATATCGAAAGAGAATGGATAACAATATCTTATGTGATACCTCAAGTGGATATGTACTTTTCTTTCACCTCATTTTTCTCTTGTTGTATCAGTCAATGCTTACCAGAAAAACAGAAAAAGTGCAAGACTGTACATAAGAATGGACAAGATTGGTTTACAGTTGCTGCCTACAGAGTCAGGTGTGGAAGAGTGCAGAACGTCAGTCTGCACACTAGGGATCCAAAGGATCCAATTTAAGACCTGGAGCTCCATGCAGCATCTTGTGTGAGTCCGTATCAGAAGCCCAAAGTGTCTGTCATAGAAGACCGAAATCTGGGCCGCAAGGCACTGGAAGCCAGGAGACAACTTTCAAGGTGCAAGAAAACACTGATGTTTCTCCAAAGAGACACAAGCAAGCCTTCCTTGTTCCTATCCCTTTTTATACCATGTTGGTGATAACTCTCCCAAGGGTAGGTCTTCCACACCAAGAAGTACGCTTTGCCAGTTTGTTTGGGCGTTTCTTACCCAAGTTGACACAATCGATCAACCATCACACTTGTGAAAAATGAGCTTGGCTCACGTCATCTCAAAATGTCCTTAATATTCATATTTTCATGACCATAGCTCTTGTACCAATGAAGTAAAATAATTATAGCTATTATGTAAATATATATTTATCCTCCTACAGAAAATGAGAACTTCATGTCATTTTCCCATATTCTGACTTTTTGGTAGCATTTTCTTTTAGTGTGATCTACATTTGAAAACTGAAAATATTCTTAGCTTCATGTGTTAAATTTTTATCTGATGTTTCACCAAAATACTTTGAAAAATAATGTATTTTCCTAGATGTTATTTATGGAACTCTTTTTGCCTCAGTCTGTTATTTCATTAGCTTACCCTTCCTCTGACCAGATTTTCATGTCAACAACTGAAAGAGGGTAAGTCACAGCAGTATTTTACCTGTCAAACTACATAATCTTGGGTTCTTTTTTTTTGTAAGTTTCCTGGTACATTTTAGAAACACATAACAGTCATATTCATCATAAGGAATTTGCAGCCATACATGAAATATTTTGATTCTCCTTTTATCTCAATTCCTCTTCCTCCGTTCAACCCATCTTTCCCTCCTTAGTAACAAAGCTTTGTTTCTATTTTATCCTTTATTTATTTTTTGTTTTCTTTTCCCTATCTTTCTTTCTGCCTTCCTCCACCCTAGTTTCCCTTTCCTTTTGAACAGTTTCTTCCTATTTCACAGTATCTATTGTACGTCTTGGTTTTTATACATTCTTTCAGTTTCTCACATCAGGGAGATAATATGATGTCTACCAATGTGAGTCCAATTTATATTATTTAAGATTATGATCTCAAGTTGAATCCATTTACTTAGATGCCTCAAACTTATCCTTTTTATGGTAGAATAGTATATATATATATATATATATATATATATATATATACCATTATATATATTTTATATTCTCCATCATATACATATATATAAGTATATATATATATATATAAGTTCTCCATTCATATATTCATATATATATATATATATATATATGAATGGCACATCTTTATTCATTCTTCAGTTGATGTGCATTTGGGCTGTTTCCAAGATTCAGTTATTAGAAAGTGTGCTGCTAAAAGCATGGGTGCACATACATATCTGTGGTATGATGTTTTTAATTCTTATAAGAAGATAACCAAAAAGGAAATATCTGGGTCAAAAGGCACCTGTAATCCTACTTTTTTGAGGAAGCTCCGTACAGATTTCCACAGTGGTTGCACCTCTCTAAACTGCTACCAACAATTGGGATGGGTTCCTTTATCTCTACAGTCACTCTATCATTTGTTATAGGTTATTTCTTGATCATAATTATGCCTTCTGGATTGAGATGTAATCTCGGCTTTGTTTTAATTTGTATCTCTCTAACAAACAATGATATTGAACATTTTTTAACATATTTATTTGCCATTTGTATTTCTTCATCCAAAAAGTGTGTATTCATCTCAGATGCCCATTTTTGGGACTTCAGATTTGGGGGTCCTGATGAGTTTCAATTTTATGTATGTTCTAGACATAAGTCATTTGTCTGAAGGACAAATAGCTAAGATTTTCTTTTTCCACTCTGTGGTTGTCTTTTCACTCTGTTGGTGATTTTTTTATTATGCAAAAATCTTTCTAATAGAATGAAATCCCAGTTGTTGATACTTTGTATTATTTCCTGTGTGGTCAGGCTTTTATTCATGCAATCTTTTCCTACACCTGTGCCTTGAAGGGTTCTACCTATTTTCTCTTCCAGCAGACTGTGTTTCTGTTTTAATGTTTAGATCTCTGATCCATTTCTATTTTAGTTTAGTAAATGGTGAAAGACACGTGTCTAGTTCTAGTCTTTGTCATGTGAAAAACCAGTTTTTCAAGCATCATCTATAAAAGTGGTTATCTTTTTTTCAATGAATGTGTTCAATCATTTTGTCAAGCATAATTGTGTTTGGAGTTGCTTCTGCATCTTTTAATCTGTTCCATTGATACTCAGGTCTTTTTTATTTTATTTCATTTTATTTTTTGCCAGTACCATGCTAATTTTATTACAGCAGCTTTGTGGTATAATTTCAAGTCAGAAACTGTAATTCCCCCTGACTTCCTTTTGTTGGCAAGAATTGCTTTTGCTGTTCTAGGTTTCTTCTTGTTCCCCATGAATTTTAGGAATGTTTTCTCTAGTTCTTTGAGGTATGCTAAAGGTGTTTTGATTGGAATTGCCTTAAATCTGTATAACAGTTTTGGGAGTATGACCATTTTTACTGTGCTTGTTCTTTTTATTCATGAGCAAGGGTATTGTTCTATTTTCTGATATTATCTTCAATCTCTTTTCTCATAGTATTGAAATTTTCAGTGTATAGATCTTTTCCTTTGTTAGAGTGATTCCTAAGTACTTCATTTTTTAAAAATGTTATAGTGAAGGCTGTGGTTTCCCTAATTTTCCTCTCAGTAAGTTTGTTGCTTGTGTACAGGAAAACTTGATTTTTGAGTGTGAATTTCATATCCAACTACACAACTGAATTTGATTATTAAATCTAGACATTTTTTGGTGGAGTCTTTGAGGTCTTTTATATAGAGTATCATGTAATCCGCAAATAATGATAGTTTAACTTCTTCCTTTTCTGTCCTTATTCCTTTTATTTCTTTGTCTTATCCAATTGCTCCGATTACTATTTCCAGAACTATGTGGATCAGGAGGGGTGATAGTGGACATCTTTGCCTTGTACCTGACTTTCAAGGGAAAGTTTTCAATTTTTGAATCACTCATTACGATGCTGGCATTTGGTTTGTCATAGACAGCTTTTATCAGACTGAATTAGAGACCATCTATTCCAATTTTCTCTAGAGTTTTTATATCTTGTATCAAAATTCACAATAGATTATGAAAAGTTATTTTCTTCTTCCATAGTTTCCTTTAACTGGATTCTGTGAGACATTATCTATATGGAATCACTCATCATCATCAACTATATATTATTTCCCTTTGCTCTTCCATCTCCATTAGTAATATGACCTTGTTGATGTCTTTTGTCTTTTGGTATTCATTTCCTGAAAGATAAGAAAATTGAGTAAGACAAAATAATCTCTTCTATTTTCAAGATTGGTAAGATTTGGACATATTGATGCTACAAGTATACAAATATATATTCAACAAATATAAATAAAATAATAATTGTGTGCTGGTTATACAACAGTTGAAAATAGTCCTGAGATGACATATATTTGTTCCTAAGGTCTCAAAGTCTAGAGAAACTGAGAGAAGCATATAGAAATATTAAGGTTTGCATACACTCATATTTTCATGGATGTATATAATAAAGTTGAAAATAGTGATACAATCCACAGCTTTTAAGTATTTAATGGTAAAGGAAATACTAGAGTTCCATCTGGAAAAAAAATTAAAAAATGTAAAAAAAAGATGTTCAAAATAATTCCAGGAAGTGATTAAGGAGCTGAAAAAGTAAAATGACACAGTGAAGGAGGTTCATGTTGTCAAATGTAAGACAGGAAGTGAATTCCATTGAATGAGAAGTACCATGTGAGCTAAATGATAAGTTTAGCTAATATTAGAAAAATATTTATAAATCCAGAAAAGGCACATGAATTTTCTAGAAAGTGAGAATTACTAAAGTTTTCTAAACAGGAGATTGACATGTTCAGTATCACTTTGGAATGATAGTTCTGCCCATAATAAGAGAATTTAGTTGGAACTTGCAAACACCAAAAAAATTGATACTGAACATCTGTAAAATTTTAATTAGTTGTTAATGCGTATTATTTACAAATACAAGAGAGAAGTGTTCATCTTTAGTGGACAATAAATATGAAATTCAGAGCTCAACTTTTATCAGATTGTGGAATTGCTACCTACCAATTTTGACAAGTAGACAATTTCTTTACAAAGCAGTTAATCTCAGCTCTGGACATTATGAGGAATTCTCAAGGAAATTAACCTCAGGGAGAGTTTTACAAGGAATTTATTATTTCTTCAGTCATTATGATGTGCTTCATTTTAGCTAAATTAAAATTTTACCTTTAGAGATAGATAGCTTCTTTCTTTTCACCACTGTTACAACAGTTTTCAACAGAACTTTCTATACTATGAAATGTGCTAAATTTCTGTAAAATATTGTAGCATCAGTTACCTATGCATTTAGCACTTGAAATGTGGCTAATCTTACAGAGAAATTAAACCTTTAATGTTACATATAAATACCCTATTATAAATATGTATTATAAATTGTGACTAGTGGCCATACAATTGGCTATATAGTAATCTATTTCAAATGGAAAATATGAGCATTTCTTTTGATTGTTCTTAAAATAGGAGAAATTTAAACTACATGGTCATTTGTTACACCATACTATTCTTTGAGTTTGTAAACAAGTATGTGAATGACAAGAAGATGAGTTACTTGAGACTTCAAAAATAAACTGTAATGAAATGTTACTTCTTGATATTAAATACACGCATTTATACAATATCAAATGACATGTACACAAACTGTGGTGGATTAACTAAAAGTCAATTTGTAGCCCAGCTGAATTGAATCTTTGTGGCTGTGGGTGGGGATAGCCCACCTGAGGACTGCTGCCAACAGCATAAAAGAGAACTGGAGGGGAAGATGATGTGCTGCTGATTCTCCTGAAGAAGCTGGTTGTGCTGGTTTTCTTGTTATAAACTCAGCAGTTCTCATTATCAGAGGAGCTGGGGTCCTCGCTGTCACTGAGGAAGGCTGGGGTTTTGTTGGACATCCTGTACCCTACTGTGTTTGACTCTTTCGGTGAATATTATAAAATAATCCTGCAAATTATGTCTTGAATTAAATCTTTTCCTTTGTAAACCCTGACTACAACACAAAATCTTGGAGACTAATTCTATATGAATGACCATTTTTGACACATAAAAATGTTTCTCAAAGATACTTCCCAAACAAAATGGTAAGCAGCATCTTTAACAGATAAAAATGCTACAGCACAAGATAATACTGTTTCCCAAGACATAAAGAGTATGTTACAATAAAATCCTGTTAATAGTAATGATAACAAAAACAATAATAACAACAATAAGTACTATTGACACTTAATTAACATTTGTTAATTCAAATATATTTTACTCTAGGTCCAAATACTACAAACACATAGTACTACTCTTTTTTGTTTTTTCTCAACTAAACATTTCAAAAAAGCCTATTATGATAATTTTCTTTAATAGTTCTATTCACTGGGTGCATGAGTCATAAAAGTGCATCCAATGCATTTTAAGCCAAAGATGACTTATTTAAATAATACAATTGAAGACTCCAGGAGTAGAGGGAACATAAGATGCAATTTGATCAACCTTAGAATGTTACTGGAGTATCTTTATTGATTTGTTCTCTTTTCCTAAAGACACTTATAGAATTCCTTCACTTTTTGTCAAACAAATCCAGTAAGAGAGGTGACTAATTTTCAGCCACTCTCTCAGCAAAGGTCTCATTTTATTCCCATGGATCTGGTGGATTCATGATATAAACATCAAAAAACTAATCCCTGTGGCCAGGGAAACTATACCTCCTTGAATCAATTAACCAAGGTTTGTTCTGTTCTTCTCCATTCCATTCTGGTAGTACGGACTGAAGAGTGAGGCTTTAGAGGAGTGAACATGACCAAGTGAAATCCAACACCAAGTAACAGAATTTTACTCTTGCAGACGTAGGTACAGATAAGAACTTTCTGAACAAAACTCAACTACACAAGGAATAATACCAACAACTAACAACTGGAACTATATCAAATTAAAAATCTTCCGTGCAGCCAAAGAAACAATCAAGGAAATGAAGAGACAGCATAAAAACGTAAAACTAATTTTGTCAGTCAATCCTCAGAAGACTACTATCTAGAGTATATAAAAAACAAACAAATTAGACTCCCACATACAAAAGACCAAATCAAAGCTTGGGCAGTTTAAATGAATGGACACTGTTCGAAATAGGAAGTACAAATGGCAAATGGGTACATGGAGAAGTATTTCGCAAACAGATCATTAAAGAAATCTAGAGCACTCAGATATAATCTTACTCCAGAAAGAATATTTACCATCAAAGACCCACAAAATTACAAGTTCTGGTTTGGTTGTGGGCAAAAAGGAAACCTTTCATACTGTGTAAGGTAACATGCACTAGTGTAACCACTGTGGAAATGAGGATGGAGATTCCTCAGGTAACTAAACACAGAGATTGCATCCGACTCCAGTATACCTCTCTGTATTTGCTATCTTCTGAAAAGAGTTAATGATGCCGTATTACAGTGATACATGTATACCCCTGTTCATAGCAGCGTAGCTTGCACTAGGTAAATCTTGAAGCACCTTAAATTCCTATCAACAGAAGAATGGGTGAAGAAAAATGTGTACATATATTTATATATGTGTGTACATATATTTGTAAAACGAAACCATGAAGATGGACAAATTTATTTCAGTCATATGTGGGAAAATGGATGCAACTAAAGTCCTCAATGCTAAGTGAAATAAATCAGAAACAGAAAATTAAATATCCCATACTTTTTCTTATATGAGAAACCCAAAATACAAATTATTTATGAAAAAATAATAGAAGTTAGATGATAAGAAACAAGGAGATGGATTGTGCAGAGAATGGAAGAGGATCTGAGAATGGGGGAGATGGGAGAGAGAAAAGAGAAAGGGAAGTAAAAAGGATCACAATGCAGTATGTATACATACAAATAAAAATTTTAAATAGTAAAAGAAGAGATGAGTTTGACAAACAGTGGAAAATGGATGCTAAATGAACAAAAACTGCATTCACAATAGCCAATGAGAGTGCATGACTTCTTAGGACAAGTTCTCATTTTCAGTTAAGAAAGAATATATTCACCCTTGGTAACTTAGGAGAAAGAAATGCTTTGAAAAATGGTTTCACAATTATTTTGCCTTGTAATAGTTTTTGAATTGTAGAAGATACAGCAGGAAGTTCCCCATGTATTCTGCACTGAACTCTACCTAGGATTAACTGCCCACACAATGGTGATATACTTATCAAAACAAAAAATTAAATTGGTTAAATTTTTCATAGTAAAAGTACTTACTTCATTCAAATATTTCCAGTGTTCCCACAGCCCACTGTTGGTCAGTTCAAGGGTCAAAAGCAGTATCATCTTTAGGCATGTTTCAACCCTTTAATCTCCTGATCTGTGAACAGTTTACTTATTTGTCACCTATGACCTTGATGCTTTGCAGAATATTAAATGGCCATTTTGCAGATTAGTTTCAACATTTAATGGTTCCTTATAACAGTCTGGAAGTATAGATTTTGTGGAAGGGATGTATAGTGTAGAAATGATAGGTCTTACATGTTACAGAATATTAAGTGGCATCGTATCAAAACAATATTTTGATGCCCACAAAGAATACTTGCCACTTTTCTTCATGTAAAATTCCTCTTCTCCAATTTACATCGTGCTTGTAAAAAACAAAAACATTAACAAAAAAAACCAAACAAGCAATCCACTAAGAGCACTTTCATTAAGAGGAGGGAGTTAAACTCTCCCTCTGCTGAGTGAAGAATACAGAAGAGTCTGTGACATAAATTTAAACTAAATAGTACTTAGTATGCTAACACTGGAAGAGACATTTTGAGACTATGCGAATGTCCTCTTTCTCCTTAATGTGCATTGAATTTAGCATTAATCAATGTGTCTTGCATGTACCAATTTTCTGTTTTATGTTTCTTACTTTTTTAAAAACTATTTTATAGGTTTACAAGTTTCACTAGTATATTATTGGCTTAAATGATTTAAAAGTTAAATAATTGCTAGTAAGAATGAAAAAATGGTGTTTAGTTATTATGATTTTTTTTAGTTTAACGTCACAAGTATTTATTAAGCAATAAACTCTTTAAGGATGAAACAATTCAATAAATTCAAACCATGGTTTAAGTCTCTTCCCATAAAGGGAAAGTCTAAATTAAATTTGCAATCATATTTGGTAAGACATCTGATGAGATCAGTGCTAGGCTAATTGAAATATACATTTAACCCTTTTTAATTTTTTCATAAATAATCTGGTTGTTGAAGAAAAAATTTCAAGTTAAATAGCTTATCTCAGTAACTTAGGCATGAATGCATTTATCTTTTGTTCCTTTTGGCAGTGGATATTATAGTTGAGTGGATAGAAGCAACAATATAATAAAGTATTGGCTTGACTTGAACTTTCTCATTTTTGTGAGTACATTGGTCAAATTCATCACATAGCTTCATCAATCTTTGCAAAATACAGCCTGTAATTTTGAACATGCAGACTTAGCTAGAATTTCTTACATTCTCAGAAGCTTTTGAAGTAATTGGATAAGTCCTAGAATGTATTCTCAAAATTTAACTATGTTGTTGAACAGTAGTATTATACCTGCTGTATTAGAAGGGCCCACTTTATCTTTCTGCTAGTCATTTGACTAACCTCTTTTGGCTATGTTTGTTGAAAAATAAAATACCAATAATCTAATACTCTGGAGATAGGAAAATAAAATTGGGTCAAAATTGGTCATGACATCATTAAAAATCATCAAGGATTTAGGTCATTGGCACTGCAGATATTTTCTACTTGAATGTTTATTTGTTTAGCAGATACTTTTGAGGATATACTGAGTAATAGACACAGAAGGAATATAAAGACAAATTCACTTAAATTGTGTATGTTTGTGTGTGTGTGGCGTGGTGTTCAAAACTGAAAAACTGCACTTGGATACAAAACTTTCTTCCAAATTATTTAATTTCTAGATGTTTGAATTTATACTTTTCCTGATCTAAATAGTTTGCTTTTGAGTTATGAACACTGTCATTGTTGATCCAACCAAATTTCATAAGGTACAATATCCAAATTGTTTAAAATACACCTGGAACCTACAGTAGAATCTTTATTGAATCTGGAGGATATTGAACTGTTTGAACAAATGTCTGGAGACTCTGAAAATACATGTCTAAAAATAGTGGAGAAGTGGATAAACACAAGATATTGGACTTTTGTAAGGAGCAGATTCTTAGGGATTTGCCTTTAATATTATGTGCATTAGGAAATTGAGAATTTAAAATTTAAAATAAACAAAGCAGGAGCACATAAAATGCATAATAAGTAATACAGGTAATGAAATTTCTGGTATGCAAATTTTGTCTGAAGACCTGCTTGTGTACCTTTAACGGGTAGTAAATGTGCTATAATTCTTGATCATTGTATGCTGAAGTTATGCTTTGAGCTCTATACTAGCATAAAAAATTAGTAAATTCAACATCAGTGACTGAATGTAAAAGTATATCACGTGACACTATGGAGTTTTTACATGTGCTAAAATGTATATAAAGTAAAATAATGAATAACAATTGTAGTAGTTGATTGATTATGTCAACTTGAAACATTTAGAAGCCTAACTAAAAGAGCTTGGGAATTTTACACCCTAGGGGGTAGAAAACCCGCCCTAGGGTGGCTCATCACCAGGATGGTATAAAGAGAAGGAGGAAGGACAAGCACATTCCATTCTTTGGAGGAGCTCCAGTCTTCACCTTTGGTTTGGACATCGTCTCCTGGCTTCCAGCGTAGACTGTTCTGCTTTCCGGCGTAGACTCTTCAGCTTTCCAGCATAGACCTTTCGGTTCTCCGCCACAGACCCATCAGCCTGCTGGTGTGAACTTGCACAGGACACTGGTTTGAACCCCAGACCTTGGATAGAATCCTTCAGCCTCCAGCGTGCAAACAACTTTTGCACACTTCCTTATCCGACTCTGTGGGTGACCATCGTAAGCCTATCCAGTAATTTCTATACCTTTGTATATCTTGTGTAATTTCTGTTTCCTCTAGTAAACCCTAACTGATACAACAATTAAAGAAAACACCATATGTTCATCACACTTGTAAGGAAGCTCTAAGTACTCCTAGATTTAATCTTTTTCTCTCAGTCATACAGAGTAACTACCTCATTCTGTGGTAGTTATAATGAGAGAATAAATCCAAAATATTTAATTTCTGTTCCTTACAGAAAAAAATTTCCAATCACTATGAAATTTGGACACAAAAAATGCTTTCCTAGGTGGAAAAAATGTAATTTCATGCTTGCAACAATTGTGTCCTGCAGGCCTATGGATTTCACTTTTATATGCAGGTGTTCTGTTAGAGACCCCTGTTTTCCTGCTGTCCACTACATTTCATGCAGTCACCAAAGAACAACTGATGTTGCACAGGCATAGTGGAAATTCTCAGAGAAAAGGTTATTTCCCAAGCATGTTGCTGCCTCCCATCATTCTGTCTCCATATATTTCTTCCTTTTTGTACCACCTTACTATTTTTACACACTTTTAAAATTTTTCTTGAATCCGAACTTAGCTAATTTATAAGAACTATTCATTTTAGTGTGCCACCCTGACTAAAATGGAAGGCTATACTTACTATATTCTCTAAGATTTTTTATTTACATTTTCTTAAATAATTATGTTAAGGATTCCAAACGTGTTTATCTTCATAAAATATCATTTGCTAATTGTGAGACATCAAGAATGGAAATAAGACTGGAATGAACAGCAGAAACTTGAGCTATACTGAAGAGACCGTGACTTAGTAGCCAGCTGTAAAATACAATTAATTTACATAATGCAAGACTCCCTCAGTGTTTTCCTTACCATTTTTGTTTTGATTTTAAAGTTCTAGAATTTTGTGTTCCTTTGAAATTACATCCTTCTGGCAATATACTGAATAATTTATCTAGAAAATCCAAATGCCGTAACTCTTTGAGGTTATACATACAACAGACTAAGTCATGACAAAATTATCCATTTATTTGTACATGGTATGTTTTCTTACATAGCAAGAACCTCAGTTCGCTAATGGCTTTTTTTGACATTTTGTTAATAAATTTATTGGTACAATTTAGATACACATGATCACATTCATCATAGGAAACCCGTACTTGTACATGACATACTTTAGTTTTTTTCCCATTCCCATTGCATAGTTCAGTTCTTTTTTTCTGTTGCCCTCTCAACCCTTTATCCCTTCTTCCCATTTGTATTTACAAAGCTTTGTTTTCACTTTATCCTTTTTTCTCATTTTTTTCTTTCCCTTCCTTTTACATTTCCATTTTCCTTTTCCCTTTGAACAATTTCTTCCCATTTTATAACATCCATTACATATTTTGGTCCTTGTTTACACTTTCAATTTCTCATACCAGAGAGATAATGTGATATTTAACAAGTGTGTACCAACACTTTGTTTGCAAAAATTTGAACTTACTATGTAGCCCAGACTTTCCTCCAACTCAGGGCAATTCTCCTACCTCAGCCTCCCAATGGCTGGGATTACAGTTGTGCACCACCACATCAAGTTGAAAATGTGGCTTGTGAAATGAATTCTCTCAAGGTTGTGAGTTCGATCTCTGGTACAAAAAAAAAAAAAAAAAAAAAAAAAAAAAAAAAAAAAAAAAAAAGAAAAAGAAAAAGAAAAAAGAAATGAGTTCTCCGCTGTAAATAGCATGGATTTTAATTTTCCCTATGAAAAGGTTCATTAACACATACTCTTTCCACATATGGAAATGACAGTACAGAGTGTATCTTTTTAAAATTTATGTTCATGAGAAACTTACCACATATTATGAATTAAAAATATTCCTCACATTGTGTATCATTATTATTTTGCACACGATAGTGATATTAGTCATGGCAATTGCTGTCATAATTTAGGGTGATACTTACAACTAGTTTATATGAAATTGTTGAAAGATTTTGTTTATGTAAATATCAATCAAAAATAAATTTCAGCCTGTCATGATGGTACACACCTGTAATCCCAGCACTCAGGAGGCTGAGGCAAGAGGACCACTGTGGTCAGTCTGAGCTACATAGTGAGTTCAAGACTAGCCTGGACTATATAGTGAGACCTCTCAAATCAATTAATTAATCAATCAATTGATTTGATTGATTTGTCTGCAGTGCTAGAAGAAAATAATTCCTATATACCAATATACTTTCACAGCACCACCATGCCTTTCTGGTGATCCCCTTTCTTGTACTAAACCACAGTGCAAGCCTGGCACCTGTGCTATTCATCACCTGAAATGGTTCAACCATACTCATACCAGTAGAAGCAATCTTGCACAAAAAATATATACTACAATATAATCCTTATGAGAAAATTTGAAACTGTATATGAATTATATATTATCAATGCTTCCCCATTAATAGTTCCATAATTTGAATTCTTACTAACTACTCTGCTGCTATAGCAAAGTAAATAATAGACTATGGACTCACTGTCTTCAACCGTTAAAATGCTTAATTAATTCTCTAAACTTTATCAGTATGTCTTGAGGTAATTTTGAAGCAACTTACTCAAGAGTAAACAATGTGTGTATCTAAGAAGGAATGGGATTATTAAAGGATGTAAATGGTGATATGCAAATATACATTTGTACGTACTGCAATTACTATGAGAGTTTTATGTATTTTCTGACACCTAGATAGTTTTGTCAAAATTCCTTCTATTCTAGTTCAATATTTGTCAAACTGTGATCCCTAGACCAACAGTATAAGTATTTTCTAGTTAGAAATTATAGAATCCTACTCCAGGTCTACTGAGTTGGAAATTCTGGAGTGTGAGGCTAGCAATTCCAGTTCTAACAAGTTGTCTGTGTGATCATTATACATGTTAAACATGAGAACAACTGTTTTCATTCAAAAATCTTTAGTTTGATTGACCCAGAGCTGTGTTGACTGGCAGGAAGGGGGTTCAAGAAGGACTCCCATTAGCACCATTGACCCAGATTATAGTGACTGGCAGGAAGTGAGTCTGCAAAAGCTCCTGCTACTGCCATTGATGGGACCTAGAGACCAGAGACTGGTGGGAAAGCCATGAACACAGTAGGTCCCTGACTAGAGCACACACAATGGGCTGGCAGGACTAGCGGCCTGGAAAAGTAAAGCAACAGTAAGTAACAACATGAGCCAGCAGGTGGTAAGTTAGGTGAACCAGCATGGTACTTGGGACAAACACACATGGGATACAAGTGGGCAGGTGGGGTCACCTTCTGTTCATTTCTTTTCTTTTCCTTATTTTTTAAAAATCTTTTTCTTTTCTTTCTTCTCTCTTTTCTTTTTTATTTCTTAAATGACTGGGGAGAACTCCAGCCATAGACAACTAATCACATTCCCCAAATCCAGAGACAAAGATCAGACTCAAAGCCAGCACAAATCCATGTGAAAGCTATAGTGCACGTTCTGGGACCAGATCTGAAACTACCACAAAACTGTAGACAGTGGAGGAATCTCACTACTTTTACTTTTTCTGTCTGATGGGTTTTCCTCTTAGTAGTCTACCTGGTTAGCATATTTTGCCTTGTTTTTTACTTTTAGATTGTATTTTTCTTTGTTTTGTGGCTTTTGTTTTTGTTTTCACTCCTTTTCTTTCTCTGTTTCTCTCTGTTCTGTTTTGAACTTTTTTTTCTTCTTTCTAAATGCTTGTTTGTTTTTTTCTGTGTGTGGTTACTTTTGATTTCTTCTTTTTTTCTTTTTTCTCTTTTCTTTTCCTTATTTCTACCTTCTTTTCCATCTCATTCATGACTTAGAGCTCTAAACTTTATCTTTGTCTTAGTTCACTAGTCCTCTTCCCCTCTTTCACCAATTATAAAACTTGATTTTATGAAAATTTCATATGGGTAAACATTGTCCACTCCCTTTCTGCTTCATTTCAATACTCCTAGACTTTATTTCCCAATCTCCCCTTCTTGTATCCTGCAGTTACCCAAAACTTGGATGACCATCCTATGCCCCCAAAATTGGCCCTTACTATATTTAACCTCATTCACCTCTCTATCCTAACTCCTGTTCCTGAAAAGCCCTCCAGGGGTAAAGTCACTCTACTAAGTGGAAAATCATTATATACAATTTCCTTGTATAAGTTGGATTATACTATATAACTATAGAACTTGCTCCTACAGTTAAAGATGTCAGGTTAATAGTTACCACATTTGTCAGTAGCCAGGTTGTGCTTGAGTCTATTGTTATTGCTAACTGGACTACTTTAACCAGGATGCCATACCTGTTATAAACAGTTTTCCTTCTCTGTATGACAATAGTGAGATTACAAGGGATCATAACCATCACCATAGTCCAGTAAGAAAGGAATAGGCCTTGAGTCAAACAGATAGCAACTCCACATTCTGAATATTTGGAAGATAGGTTCTTGGGATAGAGAGAAAGACCAAGAAACACCTATAGCTAGAGGACATCCCTGAGAAACAGACATCACCTAGGAAAGCTTCAACACCATGGATAAAGCTCTGTAACATAAGAAATCTACAAGCATCGACATATGAAACAAAAATAAAAATAAAAAATCGTAAGAGGAAGGAGCAAAATGTAACCCCAAACACCCAGACCAACCAGGACAAATACAGAGCACAAAGAGAAAGAGGAAATCAGAAGCCAGCCACTGGAACTCTCTGAAATTACAGTGGTGGAAGTGAAAAAACAAATGGAAGAATCCACAGAAAAAAACAATGCACAAAGTACTGTATTGGGTATGCTATGTCCCCCCAAGTCCTCACATACTTCTGATGGGGCTAAGTCTGGCGCTTGCTTGTGTTCGGTTTGCTGTACCCACCCAGGGGTGGAGCCGACATACAGTGTAAGGGAAAGCGGGTCTTCTCTCTTCCGCCTCTCTCTCACTCGCCAATGCGCCTTACTGCTCACAGCTGCCATGAAAGGCAGCCCTGACCCACCATGCTGACTTGGAGCCAACTAATGGACTGAAACTCCCAAGAAACTGTAAGAATAAACCTTTCCTTCCCTAACTTTGGGCGTCAGGTATTTTGTCTCAGCAACGAGTGAAAAGTAACTAAGACAAGTACAAGAAGAAATGACAATCAAACTTAAAGAAATTAAAGCATGTGCAGATTTTTAAAATGGAGGAGCATAGGAAAATGATGGAAAACCTTAATACACAACATAGACAAGAAATGAAATCAATGAAACAAACTCAAACAGAAATCCAGGAGATTAAAAATTCTGTTGAAACTAAACACCACAAATTGAATGACAATGAGGATAGACTACCAGACCTGGAAGACAAGAATATGACTCGCCTCCAGGAAAAGAAAGTTATCTTAAAAATAGCAAAGGAACATAAAAAATCAATCCAGCAGCTAAAAGATGAAACAAAGAAGAATAATATAATTTGATTGTAGTCAGTGAGAAAGCTGGAGATAGTGCTAAAGCCAAAGATACAAAGAATCAATGAATTAAAATGTTTCTCTGAAACAATTTATAAAATTAGTAAATGATTAGCCAACCTCAAAAAGAGGAAAGACAAAGCACAAATTCAAGCATTTAAGAATGAAAAAGGGGAAATCACAACAGATTCTACAGCAATTCAGAAGATAATCAATACCTAAAATAAGAACCTATATTCTGATTAGATGAAAAACACAGAAGAAATTGACAGATTGCTAGACACAATCAACTGTCATGAAGTGTCTGCCTACCCCTAAGTCTTCAAGATTTCTACCTATTTTTTCTTATAATATATTTAGTGTTGCTCTTTAATATTTAGATCTTTGATCCAACTTGACTTTAGTTTAGTGCATGATGATAAATGTAGGTCTAGTTTTGATCTTTGGCATGTGGAGAGTCAGTTTTTCCAGCACGCTTTATTGAAGAGACTCTTTCTTCCAGTGAACATGTTTGGCACCTTTGTCAAAGATAAGGTAGTTTAGACTGAGGTAGGCAGAGCGTTGTGAGTTCAAGGCCAGCTTGGGCTACAATGCAAGCACAAGGCTGGCCTGAGCTACATAGTGTGACCCTGCCTCAAAAAATCAGGGCTGGGAGTTTGGCTCAGTGGCTTAAGCGCCTGCCCTGT
>RJWM01003783.1:90239-108927 GCA_004363535.1 Dasyprocta punctata
AAGTGCAGGCCTGGTGGATTCACTGTTGAATTCTACAAGAAATTTAGAGGACTTGTAACACTAATGCTGAAACTTTTGAAGGAAATTAAAAAGGGAAGTAATACTTCCAAAATCATTTCTGGAGGCAAGTATTACTCTGATTCCAAAACCAGAGAAGAACCAACCAAAAAAGAAAACTACAGGTCAATATCTCTAATGAAGATAGTTGCAAAAATAGTCAATAACATACCGGCAAACAGAATGCAGCAAATCATCAAGATTATGCACCATACCACAGTGGGATTCAAACCAGGGATGCAGGGATGGTTCAACATATGCAAAACAAAAAATGTAATACACTGTATTAGCAGACCCAAAGACAAAAATCACATGATCATCTCAATAGACATGGAAAAACCTTTTTTCAAAGTCCAACATTTATTAATGGCAAAAACCCTGCAGAAAATTGGAATAGATCATCTTTATCTTAATCTAATAAATTAATCTATGACAAGGGCTGGGCGTTTGGCTCAGTGGCTTGAGTGCCTGCCCTGGCAGGTGTGAGGGTGTGAGTTCAATCCTAGGTGCTGCAAAAAAAATAATAATAATTAATTAATTAATTAATCAATCTATGACAAACCAACAGCTAACATCATACTAAATGATCAAAAACTGAATCTTTTATTCTAAAATCAGAAACAAGACAAGGATGTCTGCTATCACATCTTCTATTCAATACAATCCTGGAAACAATAACTGGAGAAATTAGACAGGAGAAAAAATGAAAGCAATAAAGATAGAAAAAAAAGAGTTCAAATTATTATTACTTGCAGATGACATCGTACTCTACATGGAAGACCCCAAAAACTCTGCCAAAAGACTTACAGATTTAATAACCAAATTCAGTAGTACAGCTGGATACAAAGTCAACACTAAAAAACAATGGCATTCATGTACACAAACAACAAACTAACAAAAACAGAAATTAATTTGGGAAACCACACACTTTATAATATTGTCCAAAAAATGAAATACTTCAGAATCATTCTAACAAAAGAATTAAAAGAACTATCCATTGAAAATTACAGTACTCTGAAAAATGAGATTGAGGAACATATCACATAATGGAAAGATAACCCTCGCTCATGGTTAGGGAGAAACAACATAGTGAAAATGGCCGTACTCTCAAAACTGCTACACAGATTTAATGCAGTCCCAATCAAGATGTCTTTAGCATACCTCTCAGATCTAGAGAAAATATTCATAAAATTTATATGGAACCAGAAGTGGCTTACAATAGCAAAAACAATTCTGGGCAACAAAGGCAAGTCAGGGAGCATCACAAATCCTGGGCAAAGTTACTGTGATAAAATCAGCATGGTATTGAAGAAGAAGAAGAAATAAAAAAGACCTGAGGCTTAGTGGAAAAGAATAGAAGATGAAGATGCAACCACAAACACAAGAAATTACCTTATCTTTGACAAAGGTGCCAAACATGTTCACTGGAAGAAAGTGTCTCTTCAATAAAACATGCTGGAAAAACTGACTCTCCATATGCCAAAGATCAAAACTAGACCCACATTTATCATCATGCACTAAACTAAAGTCAAGTTGGATCAAAGATCTAAATATTAAAGAGCAACACTAAATATATTGGAAGAGAAAATAGGTAGAAATCTTGAAGACATAGGGGTAAGAAGACACTTCATGAACAAAACTCAGACCACAAGGGAAATAAAACAAAGAATCAATAAATGGTAACTCACCTTAATAAAAAGTTTTTGCACAACAAAAGAAATCACCAACAAAGCGAAAAGACAAGCCACAGAGTGGGAAAAATTATAGCAAATTGTCCCTCAGACAAAGGATTTCTATCCAGAACATATAAATTTTTTTAAAAAATCAGATTCCCAAAATTCAAAAACCCTATCCAAAAACCGGGATCTGAGATGAATACACACTTCTCAGATGAAGAAATACAAATAGCAAATAAATATATGAAAAAATGTTCAACATCATTGGTCATTAGAGATACGATTTAAAAGAACACTGAGAGTCCACCTCACTCCAGAAACAAAGGCTATCATCAAGAAAACAACCAATAACAAATGCTAGAGGAGCTGTGGGGAAAAAAGAACTCTTCACTGTTGGTGGGAGTGTGGACTCTTGCAACCACAGTGGAAATCTGTGTGAAGATTTCTTGAATAACTAGGATTAGAGATCTCATTCAACCCAGCTATTCCCCTTCTGGGTATCCTCCCAGAAGAATTAAAAACATCATACTGTAGCAGTATATATGCACCCATGTTTATAACAGCACAATTTGTAATAGCTAAATCTTGGAAACAACTCAAATAATCATCAACTGAGACGTGAATAAAAAAGATGTGTTTTTTAAAAAATATAATTAAATACCACTCTGCCATAAAAAAATATAAAATTGAGAATTTTATAGGTAAATGAATGCAACTCAAGACCATACTCGTAAGTGAAATAAATCAGAGCCACAAGTGTTAACATAGTATTGTCTCAGCAGTGTGAGAATCTAAGAGTGAACAAGTTCCAAAATGTACAGGATGTATTGTCAATAGAGAACAAACTGTTCAAAGGAAAAGAAAATAGTTATGGAACAAAGGGATTTCTCTTGGCTCATTGAGGGAAAAGTTTTGTGCTACCAATTTTGCCAACAACATTTTATGCCTGTATCTGTCTCTGAACAATTACTGTGAATATTGCAATGTACAATATTACAGTCACTCTCTTTCTAGCCTGTTTTGAAACTGTTTTATTGCTTTTTCACTTCTTTTCTATTTAAAATTTAAAAAGTCTTTAGTAGAATGAGATTCTCCTAGAATTATTTGCATAGAAAATTAAATGTCAAAATGATAGGTATACGTTGGTGAACCTGGAGGCTGTTTCCAAGATTTAGCTATTATGAACCATGCTATTATAAATATAGTATGTGTGTATCACTATAATATGACATCTTAACTCAAAGAGTACTACTCTGCAATAAAAAAGGATAAACAAGACATTTGCAGAGAAATGGATGCACCTTGAGACTACAATGTTAAGTGAAATAAATCAGACATGCAAGTTAACATATCACATAGTTCCTCTTCAGTGAAAAATTCAAATATAAATAAATGACAACATTTTTAAGAAAAGGTAGTAGGAAGTATGCAGATAGGTCTTTTTCAGATGTGAAGGGGATCGAAAGATGCAGGGAGGAGGGAAGAGAGAGTAAAGGAATGAAAAAAGAATTGAGATGTTTCAAATGTATGTACCAACTCCTCACAGAGTGTAATAATTATTTACTGTAAATATGTGCTAATGAGAAATGAACCCTGAAAATGATATATGAAGAGTTAGTACAACGAAGTGAAAAACAAGCAAGAAGTGAATAAAAAGTAGTTGAAGCATATATAACTAATTAAAACTACTCTTTTTGAGCAACTTAATAAACTACACAAAACTGTGCTCAATTATTCCATTTTGAAATATTTAAGAAGAATAATAAATTATTAGGAATGCAATATTAAACCAAAAAGCTTCATTTCAAAGACCACTAAAAACTGCATATACAGGCAAAAATTTTCCTTTAGCCATTACTTAAATACATTTTAGTATTTCATGCATCTGTGCTAATGAAAAAAAAAATCAGAATGAAATTATTCAAAGAGGAAGAGTAACATCAGGGATGATCTTAACTGCTGAGTCATTAAGAAATGACACATTTCAAGTTCTGCTACTTTTTATATGAAATGTTACATAAATTTTCAGCATTACTTTATATACAATTCTACAGTAATTTGTATTCATATGAATAACATTTAACTTAACATTGCTTTTATTTTATTTGTACTTTTCAGTGAAAAATTCAAATGTCAATATATTTTCATAGAAAATAGGTATGCAGCATGCTAGTCAAAGCCTTCTTAAAGTATTTCTGAATGTCTCTGGACATGAGCCAGCTATCCAGCTGACTACTTTGTTTTATCTGCTTACATATACATCTGTGTTTTCCACTTTCTAATCTATAAAATTCTCGCTTTTCAACCTCTGTATCTGGTTTATTGGTATGAAAACTGCCTCATCTGATTGAATTTTATCTAATCTACATTAATTTTCATTGGTTAGTCTGTATTTTTTCTAAGATGGATGTTTTATTTTTGAGTTTTCCCATATGGAGACATCAAAACATTACAAATTCAGTTAAAAAAATTTCAATCTTTATAGTATCTCTATCAATGTAAGTTTTATAAACCAACTTCCTGCCTCATCTGATTGAATTTTATCTAATCTACATTAATTTTCATTGCTTAGTCTGTATTTTTTCTAAGATGGATGTTTTATTTTTGAGTTTTCCCATATGGAGACATCAAAACAGATTACAAATTCAGTTAAAAAAATTTCAATCTTTATAGTATCTCTATCAATGTAAGTTTTATAAACCAACTTCCTTTTAAATTACAAATTTAAGCAATTCTTACAAAAGATAGTGCAACAGTTGACATATTTGGGTTATTTCTTGGACCAAAATGGCTAAGGACCACTAAAACATGGCCATTCTACTCAAAGTAAATTATTCAACAGCTGATTCTTTGTACTATGTGAAGGACAAATATGCATTAAAGCAAATAGGTAAATTTGAACTTATTATACAAACTAATACCAACTTAATGAAAAAGAAAATACAAATAATATATAAAACTACAAGGCTTTATTCAAAATATTCCATGCCATAATGTAGAATTTCAACCAAATAAGTCTCATCTTTTAAATTTATGTTGTGGGGGAAAAAGAAAAAAAAAATATATATATATATTCAAGACAGTTAAGATAATTATACACCTCACTTATATTTGTTCCTGGAAAATAATGTTTCATTGTAATATTGTTTAGACAAGATATTATGAATATATCCTCTGAATAACTACTACAAAAATAGTAACACAAAATATCAACTATTATAACAGTCCTACTAACTTTTTTTGAAACTAGATTTTGTTATTTATTTTTTCTCTTTAAAATAAAAAAATTATGTTATATTTTAAAATTATCAAGCATGTCACACACGTTCATCAGACATGATTTGCATAATATGAAATGTTAATTTATCTTTCAAACTTAATATGATGGAAATGAAACATCACCTCATTCTAACAGTACAACCTGCTTCTCCTTGGAATTCAGTATTCCAGCAGATGGTAATTCTCTTCTTCTAACTACTCAGGTTAAAATTTGGATTGATTCCTATATTTCTCTTTCACCACAGAATTAATTTGTGTGCCATTACACACCCCAGTTTACCCTTCAAAAATAATAGAGAATCTGATTACCTTTTGTCAACTCTACCATTTCTATGCTGGTCAGAGCTACCACTATTTCACACACACACATTTTACAACTTATTCTTAGTGAATCTTCTGTTTCCAGACTACCATCTTCTGTTCAATGACCTATGTTCAAGAGATGGTGTTTAAAAAGAAATCCAATCATAAGAGGACTATCTTTTATAGATGTAATCCAAATATAAATCCTAACAAAGGTCTACCTGCAAATAAGGAACATGTCCTCTCCTCCTCTTCATGAACCCTCTACCCTGGCTGTACTGCTATATTCTAGTCACTTTGCTACCTCCTTATTCCTTGCATATTCTAGGCAACCTCTTAACTTAGAGCTTTTGCCCTGCAAGTCCTTCTGCCAGCTCTTTCACCACACAGTCTCATGACTTATTTCTTTGACCTTTGTCCAACAATTGCTGGAATGTTACCCTTTCTGTGTAATCTTTCCCAGTGATTCTCCCTCAAATTGAGGTCCAGTCTACCACTCTGTTTTCCTTTGCCAATTTGTATCTCCTCAACATTCATCTCTGTGTAGCATAATTAACAACCACGAGTGCACATTTCAGATGTGTTAATAGTGGCAGTGTTACAGGCAACTGAATTAGACAGAAATATTATAGGCAGTCAGACAGGGCTAGGCACTTAAAGGAACCGGTACAGAGGACCAGATATCGTGTGACTTTGGAAGAGATACACACTTCTTGCTGTGGGCCAGATCTCAAGACAAAAGGCAAAACAAATGCAACCACACCCTAAGTATAAGCAGTGGGGATTAAGGATGGATCATCTAGAGAAGCCAGGAATTATCGGCCTAATCCCCTGATCCATAAGAATGCTTGCTTACTACGTGACTTGCTTCCCCATTTGTCCTTGATCTGGTCTATTTTATCTAAACGATTAATCTTATTGGTTGACCACAGTTTTGTCCCACCTCAAGCCCATCTGCCTTGCGAGTTCCCAGTTTTCCCCATCATGGTTTTACTCTATAGAAGTCACTAGAAAAGACAGAGTCTTTGGCAACCTGCTCGGGCACCCTTCTGTCCCTCAGACAGAAACTTTCTTTCTCTCAATAAATATCTTCTGCTCTTACCCTCCGTTGTTGTTCCTAAAATTCATTCTTCGATTTTAGAGAACACAAACTCACGCTGGATGCATAGTAGGTTGGGAGTTTCATGTCCCTATGTCATTTGGAGGTCTTCCACCGAGATCATATCCTATATCAGTAGAGCACAGTTTCCAAATATTTAGTCCAACATTAGGTTAGATATTTCTGCAAAAATATCTTTTAAATGACATTAACATTTAAATCAGTAGACTCTGAGTAAAGTAGATTACACTCCTAATGTGGTCGTCTAGTTAGCTCTCTGCCTTAATAGAGAAAATACTGAGGTCACCCAGGAAGAGGGGCTTCTGCCAGATGATGGCTTTGGACTCCACTTCTAATCTTTCCTTGAGTTTCTGCATTTTTAGCTTGACATCTAAACACACATATCTATATAGGCACACATGTGCACATGCATATCCTGTATATATACACATATGTATATTAGAATATAAAATGCAAACTCCATATGCGTAAAGGCTGTTCTCATTTTCATTTGTGTGCCCTGAATAATGCTTTACCTCAGTAAACTTTATTTGTCATATGACAGAATAAATATATTTGATTTTGTCCTATCTAAAATTTCCTGAATGATGCAGAGAAATTTTATTTTCAACAGAAATGTGAAGAGCTTGCTTCTGCCCGTCATGTAATTTATTAAAAAGAGCTAACATTTAGGTTGTATTACTTTTTTTTTAAATCAGATTGTAGCATTAATTATGTGCTACTATGTTTCCTAAATATACATTGAAAGCTGAGCATTACAGCTTTTATCTAGATGTTCCTCCAAAGCCTCATGAGGTCATTAGTTGGGCTTATCTGAGGTGGGTGGATCTAGGGTGTGGATGCTGGGATCCAGGATGTGATGCCAGGGTTGGTCCATGGTGTGATGCTAGGATTAAAGCAGTGTTTCCCTGGGTGTGACTACCTGCCCTAAGGGTGTGTAGCCTGCCTATGTAGAGACAGGTAGAGAGTAATGTAGTTAGGGACATAGGCCATGACCTGGGTGACTGACATTTATAGAAATGACCACATACTTACTTTGCATTATGCACTTGAGGAAGTCTCTTTTTGTGAAATCTTTGCATTTATTTACTATTTATCCTTGGACGCACAGTAGCATCATCACAGAAACAAAAGCTAAGATCCTAACATGCCGAATTGCACCAATCAGCGAAACATTTCTTTTTAGAGACCCACTTACCCCGTAAGTGTGAATACCCTTCCAAAAGACCCATAGAAAATGCAAGCCAATTCCCCATGCTTTGTAGCATGCTACCTGGCAGATTTTCCTACATTCTAGACATAAATAAACCATTCGTTTGCACTATTTCCATTTCTGACTTTCCCATTCTCCACTGGCTATGATCTGACCGTTTTTCAAAGGATGCTTTCAGTTTTGAGCCAGCATTGCCCACTTCCACATTCTTCCATGAAGGGTGGGCAAGAACCTGGCACTAGAGGATCCGGAAACCCTTCAAAGACCCTCTACCAGGTGCTAAAGATATGACATAGGGATAAAAAAAAGCTCACTGCTTGTTCTTGAAGCTTGTCACTTGCTGCTACGTTTGTCCTCTGTCTGCCACAATTTGTTTCTCCTCTGTGATACCTCTCTGCCATGCCACCCTGGTTGGAGCCAACTAATTATAGACTGAAACCTCTAGGAACTGTGAGCTAAATAAACCTTCAGCTTTGGGCATTGGGTAGTCTGTCTCAGCAATGAGATAAGTTGCTAAGACACTTGATAATTTTTAGCTGTAGGCTACAAAAGACATTTGCATCACTGTTGGCACAGTATGAATTAGTATTTCTCCGTCTGTCCCCTAGATCTTGGTCAATCAGCTACAATCCCAAAGTAGTACATTTTAATTTTCAAAATACATTTTATTTATGAATCTTGTGCTCTTTGCTTTGTCTTTAAAATAAATTCAAGTCCACCTCATACTTAATTTCCCCTCTTAGAGCTTTTTCCCCCAACTGTGATGCTTATAACCCTTAGGTCCTCTCTGGGTTGTCAAGCTTTATGTTGATGTGTAAATTTTTTTGAGGGTGTGGACGTGCTCATATTTCACAAATAAGTGTTAATCATATGCTACTTACTACAAACTAAGCATTTTGTACATTGAGTGTATAGTCATGAATATTACAACCCAATTAATGACATCAAGAATCAGAGAGTAAGAGAAATAAGCCAGAAGAAAAATAGTTCAAATAACCAACAATATATGAAGTAAGAAAAAATGCATATATATGATTTATAACGAAGGGATAATTTTGGTTTATACATCAGACAAGATAGTTAAGGAATATCTTCCTGAAAAGATGACTGTCAAGCTGCAGCCTAAATGATGGGAAAGAATCAGTCAGAGTGAAAGCTTTCATGTTGCACACTCAATATTTTCAAACACTTATTATAATCTCCAAATATGCTGCAAATATTTTTGACTAACTGTTTTTAGGGAAATAGAGGACAAGGTGTGCATGAAGGTGATCATGAACAATATAAAATATCCCACAGGATAAGCATTCACTCACTCATTTACCTATTGATCATTCACCTATTTATTTACATGGTGTTTGCTTTGAGAAATATTTACAGTATTGATTTTTCATTAAATACTAGGCACAGTTCTAAGCAATGCAAATGAAGCAAAACAAAACAAAACAAAAACAAGCACAAATTGCCACATTTGCTGGGGCAACCTAGTGCATGCAGCTTAGGGAAAGGGCCTATTCTGGCTCATAGTTGCAGCAGTTTCATTCCGTGGCTGGCCAACTCCATGAGAGAAACATCATGGAGGTAGGACATAGCAAAGGAAAGATGCTAACCTCTCAGTCACCAGGGAGTAAAAAGAGCAGGGAAGATCTAGAGAGAAGAAGGAGGCCAGACAAGAATATAGGCTTCTAGCTTATACCCTGAGTGAATTACACCTTCCAAACAGAGCCCACCATCCAACAGCACATGGAGCTCTGAACTTCTCAATGGATCAGTCAATGCACTGAGAACACTAGGAACTCTCATGATCTAATGACCTCTTCCCAAAGCCAGACCTCTGAACACATGAGCCTTTCAGGTGATATTTTTATCTAAAGCACGTCAAAAGTTGCCAGTTAATTGAGAATGATTAAAAAATATAAATATATATGTAAGATAATATTGATTAAATACACACAAAGTAAAACTGGTAGATGCAGTTATGAGTAAATGTCATATACTATGTTTGAATGGTCACTAAAGGTTCTGAACTGGTCAAATATTTTTCAGTAATCTAAATGAAGCAACTGATATATTGATGCATATGTTCAAAGAAGTGGAAATATCCAGTCAAAAGTTCCTGAGGCACAGATGAGACTGGAAGGTCACCCAGAAGGCAGGGATACCAGAATAGATAGGTGTGATCCAAGGGAGGGTATGAGTGGTAAGAGGTGTATAGAGTCTAATGTTTGTTCTCTATAATACATGCAGTTTATAACACTGGTCCTTGCATCTTATGCAAAATTGATTAAACTTGCATTATTGCATTAAGAAAATAAAATTACAGCTCCTATTTATTCTGAAGGTGCATTCACAGTGTGTAATATGAGACTGGAAAGGGAAAAAAGGGAAGAAACCTAATTTCAAGATATTATAGGGAGAATTAGAAAAAAAAGGGGCAATGAGAGGAAAAATAAGATTTCTATGGGAGTCATACTAATAAGTAAATTTGGAACATATGTGATTCCAATGCCTATATTAAACTTTAAAGTAAAATGTTAAGTTTTGATTGAGTAAAATGTCTGCAATTGAAGAGAGGTTAATATTGGAGATATAAATTGAGGGCATAGAAAATTGACATCATATGAATCTACCTGACTGAGACACTTGTGAGCAAGTATAGAAATAAAAAAATCCAAAGATTAATATTTAGTTTATTCTACTATTTACAGGCTAAAAAAGGATGTAGTATTGTGCTAATAAATGTTTAATAACCTGCTCTCAGGAATGGAGAAGGAGGGTGATTTGTGGTATGTCATTTCTGTGTCACCAATTCAGATTCCAGATTTCTAACATGATGTCAGTCAGGCTGAAAAATTCACCAACATTTCACAGTTATTTCCTGCAAGTGGATTCTGGACAGCTACTTGGAAAGGTCAATTCAGCAATGGCCACAATGGAAACCCATCAGGAAGGAATAAGGAAAACATGGTGTTTGAAATCAAGGTAAGAAAGCATTTTGAGGAGGAAAGAGTGATCAAATATGACAAGTACAATGAAGACAGAGCACTAGTCACTGGAATTGCCAATGTGCAGACCACTCTTGACTTTATAGCAGGGAATTTCATGTGGCTGAGGCTCCCAAAACATAACTAGTGCAGGTTCAGAATGTACTATGGTGAGAAAGTAGCAGCAAATACTCTTCGGAAGAGTTTTATCCAAAGAGGGACAAAAAAGATACCAGAAATGACCTTATTTATTTTTATTTGACACCAGGACAAAAGAATTTCTTTGATACTCAGTTTCATACAGCTGCAAATAACCCTACCCCCAAAAAATGAGGATCAAATAAGTTCTCTTTTTAGTGTATGTTTGCCAAATTGTTCCAATAAAGAAGCATAGTCTGGAAAATGATGCAGGTAAGTAATACCAGAATCTAATTTAAATAAACTCTAAAATATCAACATCTTAATGGCAATGAAAGATAAGACTATTTGAGAATGAGATGCAATAATATAGCAAACCAAATGATGAAAACTTAACCATCTTTAGCATAGCTTTACCATGTGGTAGAGTTACAGGCAACTGAGTTAGTTAGAAATATTACAGGCAGTCAGACAGGGCTAGGCCCTCAAAGGAACCGGCACAGACGACCAGATGTCTTGTGACCTTGGTAGAGACACACACCCCTTGCTGTGGGCCAGATCTCAAGACAGAAGGCAAAACAAATGCAACCACACCCTAAGTATAAAGGTTAGCGATTAGGGATGGATCATCTTGAGAAGCCAGGAATTAACATCCTAATTCCCTACAGAAAGAGTCACTGATCCAAAAGAATGCATGTTTGCTATGTGACTCTCTTCCCCATTTGTCCCTGATTTGGTCAATTTAACTTAAACAATTAATCTTATTGGTTGACCTAAGTTCTGTCCCACCTCAAGCCGTCTGCCTGGTGAGTTCCCAGTTTTCCCCACCATGGTTTTACTCTATAAAAGTCATTAGAAAAGACAGAGTCTTTGGCAACCCACTGGGGACCCTTCTGTCTCTCTCTCAGACAGAAGCTTTCTTTCTCTCAATAAATATTTCTGTTTTTACCCTCAATTGTTCCTAAAATTCATTCTTCAATTTTAGAGGACACCAACTTGTACCAGATATTTAGGTTGGGAGTTTCATTCCCTGATATCAGTAGGGCTTGAAATATAACTTCTGGATCCTTGGCAGCCAAATAAAAATTATTTTTTCTTCAATCAGATTTTATTGTGATATTTTAGATATACATAATAATGATCACATTCATCATAGAGAATGTGTACCTAATGCATATTAGGTATTATGAAATAGGAAGAAAATGTATTCTAACTGTAAACCGCAAAGGAATAAAAAGGTTCAGTATACTCCTTTCCAGTTAGCATATGCCATATTTTGCTTCAACCATTGAACTACTGCTATTACTATTTGTTAATTTAAAAAAAGTTGTGACATATACAGGGCTGAAGTTGTGAAATATTTCCCAACTGTAGCAAAAGTCAGTTATATAGTACTGAGTGATTAGCCTTTTAAAACTTCAAATTCCTTTCCCTTCAGACATATCATGGAACAGTCACTTTAAAAGTACAATATGAAATCTTTCAATTCAATTTTTAGATTAAAAAAACACTTCAGTTATAGTTTTCATTAAATCATTTAGAAAACAAACAAATCAACAGAAATTTCTTGGACTCAGAGTTTTCTTTAACTTGCTGTCCACAACAGTCATTGAAAGTTCTGCCTGTGTTGTGACAGTGAGCCTCAGATGCCATCAGGTAAAAAAAGAAATTCTATTTGTTTCTGAGTATAAGATGTGGTGAAACGTGGCCTTTTTATTTACCTATTAGAATTCCCTACTAATCATTGGACTGAATAAAATTAATCTGTACATTGAATCACTCTAAAATGACCAAAAAATGTAGTATGATAACAGACAATTCTATGAATGAACTGGGGTTTTCAAGAAATCTAGTAGTTTCTGCAACTGCCACACCAGAACTCTCTCACTCTTATACCCAGGCTGTGTCCAGTTCAGAGTTTCACCAACCAAAGACAGATCATTTTCTCCCCAATGTGTTTATCAGTAGACATATTCATTAATCAAATGAAAATATGATTTACTCAGAGTCTTTTCAGCCATAGCTACTGATTGGACCATCAAGATTATCCCAATTGCAAATATATCATAATTTACCCTGTCAACACCACCATAAGGGAGCCCGGCAGCAAGGTACCAAAGTGATTATGCAAATATCAAGGCTATTGGCTTATCAGTCAAACCCACCCCCAGGATGCCTGGGAGACATATTTCAATAAAAAGAGATGGACTCTATCAGTCCTGCTGACATTAATAATTTATGATTGATCAGTTTCTGAAGACTTGTTAACAGCAGAAGGAAATAGAGAACGAGATGGATTCTCTCCTTTGGAGTTTACATTACGTTTCTCTCAGGGTTAATCTAATCATTTTGTTTTGGAAGACCAGATAATTGACCAGCGGTTTACTTAAACTTCCTCAAAGGCTATCAATAATCCTCCCCAGGGCCCATCTTTGATAAGGGGAGGTTAAGTTCAATTGACTCTTGATTATGTATGTAGTTTAGGGAGCAGCCAGGATATAGACATCCAGAAGGAAGCCCGTCTTACTCCAATAAGAGAGCCCAGATGAATGTGTAAAATTGTAATAGAAATTGTTGTGGATGCATTAATTTGCACACTCAGCTTAATGAAATGAAAACAATACTAAGAGCTGTGAAAGTGTCAAGGTTAGACTGTCTGGAACATATATGGGTTTGGGGGTATTACCGAAGGGATTCCAGAGGGCTCATTTAACCTTTCTACATATCATGTGACGACATAGCAAAAAGATGACTATCAAAAAACAGAAATCAAAACTTAACCAAACACCAAATCTGCCATAACCTCAAAGTTGAACATCTTAGCTTCTAGGACTGACAGAAAGAAATCCATTTTAATAAGCTACCTGGTTGACGATAGTCAGTTATATTAACCTGATCAAAATGAGACAGATTATGAGAGCAAATTCTGAAAAAAGTTTAAAGTAAGTACCACAATACATTTAAAGCCTTACACATATTTATATATGTGATTATTTTATATTGTTGTCTTGAAAACTGCCATTTTCAAATGGCACTTGGGAAAAAGTAGAAAGTGATATTTAAATGAATGGTTCTATTATATTTTTGGGTGAGTAGACATTTTTGAGTTATACATTGCTGATTTATTTTACCTCTGATAAAGAAGAGAGTAAAATAGCTTGGTTAATTAATTAGAAAATAATTAAATACCTTGCAAAAGAACTTTCATTGGCATGCTCTATTAGAAGTTTCACAGGAATATGAAATAAGTGGAGTATTTTAAGCACAATTTTCTTAAAGCTCAGAAAACCAGCATAATACCGGAAAAGTCTAACCCTGATCTTCATTAATGGCTTTGTGAAGTATAGAAGTCTCCACAATCTCCTATTTTTTGTTCAATTAAACAGTCATCTAAAACTAACCCTAGCAGTATTTTCCTAGTTTAAAAAGAAAGCAAATAATTCAAGTCAAAGAAACATGCTTTCATGAAAACATTTTTTGATATATTTTCATATTCAGCATAATTCCAAGCATTTCATTCCTACTAATTATCAAGTTGAATAATGCTCATTTTTTCTACTCTGATACAATTAATTTCTGGAGGAATATTAAACATTGAAATTTGGTTATTAAAAGGTATATGTTGGACTCACTTTCCATTTTTCACAATACTAAAAATTGAGGCTTCATTCTCACAGAAACATAGGATTATCTCCCAGTGTTCAAGAGGTATCTATCCTAAATCATTCCTCTCACAAAAACCCAAATTTAGGATGTTCAAATTCCTTATAAAAGCATGTAACTTTGTCACATCTTGTTATTTATTAAATCATCTCTAGACTACTTGTAATACCTCACACAATGCAAATGCCCTGGAATCAGTTATGTTGCATTAGCAAGGAAATATGAATGAGAAATAAGTATATATTCAGTATTGACCTAATTTATAAATAATTTTGCTGTTTGGTTGATTTAATTTATGGAAGCAGAACCTATCAATAAGACACTTTTTTTTCTAATAATACAAAAATAAAAAGACCTAAATGAAATATTTTGCCTAATGCATTTTTCTTAGTATTTGAGAGAAGGTACAATAAAGTACAGAGGGCCACCAAGCCCTTCTGTGACATTTATGTTCAATGTCAGTGAATTAATTCAGACCCGCTCCTTCGGCTTCAATCCATTTGTTCCTCGCTTTCTCTTTCCCTTGTTCTTTAGACTCAAAAAGTCCTGACTGTACTTTCTGTCTTGGTTATTCATCTGACTGGTTCCTAATCTCATATGCATACTGAATTTCTAATGGGTAAGTCTGGCTCTGGAATCTTTAAACTTTCCCCCAGGTGTTGGTAACAAAAAACAAAGATTAATTAACAGTTAACATATTAGATGATAATTTTCTTAGGATGCAATCTAGCTTTGATACTAATAATCATGCCAAGATCTGACTTTTAGTATTAACAATTTGGCATCACAGTCATTACATTTCCACCATGAAGTCCTTAATTCAAGTAGTAGATAGGACTGTTGTTTTACATACGAAATCCAAGGTACGTAGTAAATATTGAGTTTCCCCTCCGAGATCTTGCAATTTAGAACCTCTGATAGACATTAGGGATTACGTGAATGATTATACCTTATCTATTTATGGGCCTCACTAATGTACACATCCACCTAATGAACTAACTACTCTGTTCTGAGGCTCTTCAAAAATAAATTCTTTATCAAGTCAGTCAGCTTTTCCAGGCAGTCTGTTTTCTCTACAGAGGAACTTTTTCTCTCCCACCTTTAAAACCTGTTCACTTCTTAGTAATGTTACTTCAGTTAGCTTAAGGACAGCATACTTTCAAAAGTTATTTCATAGAAGCACTTTCTTAGGAGCTACGGGTATAGGAAATTGAGTTTTATAAATTCATGAGTTAGCGAGTATGTTTATAGATGTTACATGTATAGTGATGCAGGATTAAGATACTAATAGAAATCAGAGGAGGACAAAATATTTGTATTCCAGTATATTAGGAAAGAACATACAGTAAAAACTTAAGATCTAAAGCAGAACTTGTATGTTGCATAGATATTTCCTCAACAACTCTCTCTCTCTCTTCATTATTTATTTATTCAGTGTTGGGTATTGAACTCAGGACCTTGAGATCAGGAACTACACACAGTCCTCTCATCACAACTTTCCTGTAGTAAAATATTATTCTATTCATTCCAGCGAATACTTCCTACTCTTAGTATTATTTGGCCTGTTTCTGAAGGCAGTCATTATCTTGCTTACATTTCATAACAATGGATAGTGATTTTCATCCCCTGTATTTATACTAGACTTAAGTTTTAAAGATATTTTATAGATACTTTGTTATCCTAAAATTTTACTAGTAAGGCATAGTGCTTGTGTTCTTATCATAAACCAGGTTAATTGAGATGCATCCTTTTGTAATTTATTATTATGTAGCTGCCAACAGAATGTGAGTTTGAATCTAGGTTATCTGACTCCTGTTTAGCTATCAGTCCCACTGCATTAGTTACAGGTGACCTGCATTCTATGAAACACTGCTTTCCATGTAATGGACACTTTTGAAATGTTTCATATAGCAATTCATTCTTCATATGAGTGTCAATGCTTATCTTTGTCTTGTATCTTACAACACAGCAAAGGGTTTCAAAATGGGCAGTACTCTGACAATGGATTAGAAGAAGTGGATGTACTTCCTTTCTAGAAATGCAGGATGTCTAACTTCAGAGCAGGATTTCTTTTTATATGATCCGTTTTCTTATTGATCTACAGTTCAATATACATATGCAGTCATGACAAACCTAGATGGCAAAGAAGGTTAGATTTTCAGAGCTAGATATCATATTTAATGTTTGTTCTCAAGTGTACGATAAAATGAGATCTTACTGAAGTTCTGTATAAGGATGAAAAAGGGTCAGAGTTTCATAAGATTAGTTAAATTGATATGAAAAACAAAAGGGTTTAGGAGGTAGTGGTAGAAGGAAAAGATGGTACCTGGTTTAGAGAAGTACAGTATGTGAAAATGAATGAGTAAAAATGGTATCGAGCAACATTTGAGGGATAAACTAAGAGTATGCAATCAAGTGCTTATGGAGAATAAGAAATCAGAGACAAAAAGGACTTCAAGATACTAAAACCGGGCTTTGCCTTTTGTAAAGGGAAAGCTCCAGAAGGTTAGCCTATCTTTGAACAATATGGATGATATTGTTCTAGTTATGTGAACCCTGAAGCTAGAGTTTTAAGTTACAGCAAACATATAATTTGAAATAAAAACTAAAACTATTATTCCTGAATTTCAGGCTTTTTGAAAGATGGACACTTCAGGAAGTGATTCATAAGAACTCCATGCAGTTAGAGCCCTGTATCTGTAGAGACTTGCTGGAAAGTACAGTATGTTAAACAGAATCAATTATTTTTTTAAGAGCAGAATATATTTATTGAGACAAAGGAAGCATCTGAGAGAGAGAGAGAGAGTGAGAGAGAGAGAAGGGGTTCTGGGTGGGTTGTCACAGACTCTGTATTTTATAGGAACTTTTATAAAGCAAAACCAAGAGGTGAGGCAGGTGCAAGGTGGGGAAAAATGAGAACTCACAAAGTAGGTGGGCATGAGATGGAACAAAGCTATGGTCAACCAATAAGATTAATTGTTCTGGTAAAATTGACTAAATCAGGGACAAATGGGGAAGCGAGTCATGTAGCAAGAGGGCATGCTTGGAGAGCAGTGACTCTTCCTGTAGGGGGTTGGGATGGTGACTCCTGGCTTCCTCAAGGTAATCCATACCTATTTAGAATATCTGTTCTTGATATTTATAGGTAGAGTATGGTTGCATTTGCTTGATCTTTTGTCTTAAGGTATGACCCACAGTAGGAGGTGTCTAAACAGAATCAGTTTAAAGCTGTTTGCTTTCTTTGGTGTGGTGGAAATCAAATCTTGAAATGCTATGCAAATGGTCTACCACGCATTAATTTGAATCTTTTCAAGGCAACCTTCGTGTTTTGCTTACACCTTTGTAAGACAAAGTGGCTGTGTGTCAGCTTCAATTCAATCAGTTCTAGGGAAGCCTGATAAAATGTTGTTTTCCAAGTCACATTAATTTGGCAAATAGTCCACAATTTATGAGCTTGTTACTTGAAGAGAGACTTTTAAAAACTAGCATGTGTTCTCAAGTCTATCATTTGAAAGAAGGATAATAGGATAATGAAGGCCATCTTAGTTTTGTGGTATCATCAGAGGTTGCATACCCTGTTCAGGAAGTGAGTTCCTATATTTTAGGGCTTCCTCCAATAGTTCTGTGAGCTATAGCTGTCCCCAACCCTTCTGTTCATGGCAGGCTTCCAGAGCACTCAGTGATATCTATATCTACCTCTACTTCTAATTCTGTTTCTATCCTTGTCTGCAAGTGACAAGCAATTAGTGATAAAATTACTGAAGATACTTTATTACCATCAGGATAATCAAAACTGAACATTTATATCACCCTAAGTAAAAAGCAAGTATGTTACTGCCTCACTGCATACTTTACAGGGAAAGATATAGAACATCTGTTTTTTATAGTGCACATTTTCTTTTTATTTTCCAGATGATTTTTCTCAGATGAATCAAATTTCTCCTAGGAAAGCTTTGTCAGTTATTTGAGATATAATAGCAACAATTCAGCATAAAGAATAAACCTTTGTTTTATTACAATTTCTGTTCATGTTTTTATAATCAGAGGCAATCCAACAATTTCAAAAGAATTTAAAGAGATAAATTATTACAACAGTTTTGATATATTAATTTGCATTAATTGAACCATTCTACCCAAATCTCAGCAGTTTTGCTGTTCTGGTACCTCTAAAAAGTAATTCTGAGAGCTTCATAACAGTAACATTTCAAGATATTGTATTATTATTTAACCACATAGCATTTTTCTAGTGCTTTTA